>QRFJ01000546.1:0-84854 GCA_006176705.1 Cocos nucifera
CCCCAATCAAAATTAAATTAGTCCAAAATTGATCCAAATTAGGCATAGTACATTCTATTATTTAGAAGGCCAGGATCATAGAAGAGAATGTCTTCGCTCTTTCTTTTGATCAATAACAGGCTGAATAAGAGAAAGGGAGCAAGAGTTACTTTATCAGTTTATATGACTAATATCTTTAAATTTCTCTGTATTGTAATGCTATCTGGGTATGGGATACAGTTAGTTCTATGACAATTATTTGCAAGAATTTTAAGTAAGAAATTATTTGAAAATGGATGAAAATATTGAATGTCTGGGGATGGAAGTCTTGTTTCAATCTTAGCTTTAGAAATGTATCAAGCTTATTTTTGAAAAAGATTACATGTAAGTTGATGTTCATCATTGTCTATATTATGATTAAATGGCCCGTGTGGCCTTCTATCAAACAGGTTATCATTTATTCAATAAAAAAATTATTTACTGATATTATTAGAATAATGTTATAATAATACATGGATAATAAAGAAATAATATTTAAATTTTATACAAACTATAAATATAATGTACATATTTATAAACACCCAATTGGATTATATCATGAATGTTCTATCTTTCGTTATTATTTAGGCTAGTCATCTTGACAAAGATAGATGAATTGTGTTAGTTTGAGAGAAAAGCTGCATTCAATGTTGACAATCATTGCATAATTATGAGTCTTGTCTTCTTTGAGGAGATGATAAAACGATCTGTACTGAAAGAGAAAGTGAAGGAGCCAATTAAAGTTCTATAATCTCATTACATAGTAATGTATGCGGACCTATGAACTAAGTGAATAAAAAAGAATTAATATTTTATTATTAGCACGACTATTTGTGGCATGCGGTGCGTCAAGCTGAATCATTTGAAATATTCAAATAATTCAATAATAAGAATAGAAAAACAAAACTAAACATTGGTATTTGAAACTCTTTGATCAGAGATCGAAGAGGTGAATACTTATCCAGTAAGTTTATGACCATATCTAGAAGTAGAATTGGATTCTCGTCTCAGTGAAATTCTTTTTGGAACATAGTTATATTCTATGAAGGAAAAAATTAAAACTTTTTAAGATATGGTTCAATCCACAATAGGTTCACTTATCTGCTTGGTTTCAGAATTGTGCTATTGTGAACACTTATTTTTTACTTCTTGAAAAATATATGAGTAAAATCTATTGTAAATCTCTTATATGGGATAGGATCGAATGTGACCTGGAACTCTTCTCACCTCTATCTTTAGAGTTGATTGACCTATGTTCAAAGTTTGCATTACAGATAAACTTGGATCCTAGTTCAATAGGTATTTAAGGATTATTTAATTCTACCATACTTGAAGAAACATAAAGATGTTCATCAGCAGAATTAGGGCATTTTTTTTGAAAAGGAGTTCCTGTAAGAGAAGGAATAATGCCTATCAAGTTGAACTTGGAGAAGTTTGAACTGGTAGAAAAGACTAACATAATTTCTAGTAAATCTACAAATTGGGATTTGATCATAATCAAACTCGAGCCTTAAGTGCAACTTTAAGGAGCATCCGGCTAGATTATCATGTTAGCCGGATAGATACTATGGTATCTAGGTTAGGAATGATGATCCTGTTGAGCTCGATCAGAACAATAAGAATTCGATGACCTATAGGGATGCAATACAGTGATCTGACTCTGAAAAGTGGCTTGGAGCCACATAATCCAAATTGAAGTCCATGAAAATCAATAGTATGTGGACATTAGATGAATCATCTAAAGGGATAAAATCCATTGGGTGTGAATGAATTTTTAAAAGGATAAGAAGTAGTGCAGATGAGAAGGTAAAAATCTATAAAGCCCGTTTAGCTATTATCTCAATTTTGGAACATACATTTTGAACGTATGTCTTTGTTATGAACAAAGACAAACCCTATATTTGTAAGTAAGCAAAATATTCTATAGTGTTATTCCTTGTATTGTTTATGGATGAAGTTCTCTTAATAAATAAAATGGCATTCTAGATCGCAAAGAATAAAAGTAATATAGAATATAAAACAATCTAATTTTTTCGTGTTCAAAATAGATTGTATATCACTAATAGTAGTGGTAGATTACTAGCTAATTTAGTGAAAACCTACGAAAAATAAAGGATAACGCCTAAGTATTTGGGAAAATACTAAGGTTCTAGTGACTTTAAATATGGAAATTACTGACTTAAAATATGTAGATATTTTTAATGTTCAGTCAGACAAAGATGGATAGTCAAAAAAGAATGTCGGATCATACCCTAATTATAGGAGCATATTGTTGGGACGAGTTTCAAGCAAGTATTATAGCCTATTCAATTAGTGATTAGAGTACATCATGGCATTATGATGCTGCCATGTAAGCTATGTAGTTGCTTAAGGTCGATTAATCTTTAGTTTGGGATGTGTGTACAATGCTCTATGGTCCAAATTTCTATTCATAGCACTGGCTGAGCATAGCTACAGCTAAAGAATCAAAAAGACCAGCATATCTGCATTACTTACCACTGTGTGTGTATTTTGCTAGATTCAAAATGACGTCGATTTTTTGAAGATCGATAGAGAATGGAGAACTTGACCGATCCATTTGCTAGATCTTGAAACTAAGGGAGTTTCTATGAACTTCAGTGGGAAGATAGCGATATTTGATAATCATTTGATGGCTTTAGTCCAAGTGGGAGTTATTTTGAAAAAATATCTAATTTGCCAATCATTCTAAGTCAAGATGATTAGAATTTAGTTATGAATTATCTAATATAATAGTTATTTGATCGGTTCATCATTAGAAGTTGCTCATCCTTAATTGAACTGCTTAAATTATGATGAAGTTCCTTACGAATCATAATACAATTGATAAAGAAGATTTAATCATAAGTTCTTAAATTATTCATGATCAACATGATAAGTTATTAATGGGGATAATAACTTATCAAAGTGTAGATCAGTTGTTAATGCCATATGCACATTGGTTGTCCTCGTAACCAGAGTGGTGTGAAGACACTGTAATGGATCTTAGATGTGAGATGTAGGAGTTACATCTGCATAAACATGAACAATGGTAGCAATCGTACTATCAGAAGTAGCTTAGCTAAGGCCAATGCGTATAAGTATCCTTCCTGTTAGATATATGTGCCCTAGAAGCTCAGAATGGCTGAACTCTGTAATACACTTCTAGGATGCAAAATTTTAATTTTGACTAATATATGAAATGGATTATTTCTATCTACACTATGTGTATTTAGTTTGTGATACATCCTTTGAGTTAATGGTATGCAATATTCTAATTTTCAAGAGTTGAAATTTAAGACATGAATAATCATTATTAACTCATAACAATGTCTCTCCGGAATTTAGGATATCACGTAGGATGGTGATTGATTCCGAAAGATTGGTGTACAATCGCTTTCTCTTTAGTAGATGGGTCTTGATCTAGGTGTGGAGGACCACCGGAGGAGATACAGGTACTCGTTGAGATCGAGGGCACTGAGACGTGACCGCACTCGAGTAGTCATAGGGAGTCTACCTTCTCGTACAATGACCTGACTGAAGTGGTTGCAGAGTAGTGTCTGGTTCTTTGACCTGACGAAATGGGCCCATCGATAGTTACCTTGAGGGTGTATTAGTTTGACGTAACCATTACGGTCTGCCTAGCTCATTATGAAACTCCTGAGTGTATGTTGGCATATGACATGTCATTGTAGAACTGGATTGCATCAAGATGGAATCTATCTCCTCGTGGTCAGAGGACAGCCTTATGCTGATCATGAAGATTCAAGTCCTGAAGTCCATGTCCATGGAGTAAGTGAATATATAGGAAAGAGTTTTACTATTTAGAGTTTTCACATTGGACTCGAAATCGAATGATTAGTCATCATATGACAGTAGACTTAGGGTTGTTACGAGTTCACCTTAACCCTATCTGATCGGGCTCAAGATAGAGACTATCACACAGGTAGCTGCTACTAAGAAGGCTCCATTCAGCTCTGATGGGTTGCCACCATATACTACTAGGTGTCACCTGTGGATTTGGGGAGCATTAGAATGATTTAATGATCGCAATCATTCTAGCTGTTCGATCAGAAGACGTTCGATCCTATCGAAAGAGTTTCGATGATGTTGATTGATAGAAGATCATGACATATTCATTACCATACAGAACTGAACTCTACTGGTCATACAAACAAGGATTTGAATCTAGTGATCATCAATTTGAAGCTGATCAGTTCAATTGATCATGAATGATGTATTCAATTAGGTTCAAGGAAAATCGTGCTAGCACTCCCGAATTGAACCTAACGTTCTTCCTTTTAACTATCGATAAATAATTTCCGTGACTGAGCCAAAGGAGTTTTGTGCTTATCAGAGAGGCCTTCATAGGTTGACTGGAGGTTGTCCAAGTCAGAAAGGTTGTCTTATTTGTAAGACATTACCTGCCATTTTTGGTCACCTGCCATTTTCTTGTTCTTTGACTTGGTCAAAAGTCTACCTTTGATGGTCAAACATTGACCATTGACATTTGACTTTTGTCCACATGTCATGCACCTATTGGAGAGCTGGTGGGGGCTTGTCCCCTGCTAGAACTTGGTAAGGAGGAGGGCGCACGCCAACTTGGCGTGTGCCCAAAGGAGGCGCCTAGGAGTCCTTGTTGGATAGGACTCCATCTCCTTTTTGGATTCCAATAGAGTCTACTAAGATCCAGTTTGACTGGTCTTAGGCGCCCTCTAAGGGGAATCCAGGGGTCTCTATTTCCAACCAATCAGATTTAGATCTGATTTCACAAAGGGTTGTGATTGGTTGGGAAGAAGAGGAGTTGGATCACAAGAGTCTATAAATAAGACCCTATGCCCAAAAGTGAAAGTGAAGTCAAAAATTCCCCATGCCCAAGGCTGCCTCTCCTCCTCCTTCTCCATGCCAAGCATCTTCTCCCCTTGCTCTCCACACCCAAAGTGGTTTGGACTTGGTTGGTGCAATCCAGATGAGAGAAAGGCGACAGAAAGCTAGAAGGCTGCGCTGCTGCAAAGGACAACTGCTGATCTTCAAAATTTTTGAAGAATCCTCCCAGATTCAGATCTAGATTTTTTGGAGAATGATAGAGAAGAAGAGGATCTCTAGATCCTACCTGAGTGGATACGATAGAGGCCAGGCACTTGCGTGGCTAGATCCAGAACCTTCCGCTGCTTATCAGGATCATCAACATGGGTAATAGGATTACCCACATCAAGGAAATTAAATTTGATTTAATTTATCTTATTTTATTTTAATTATTAAATAATAAGAATTAGATAAACATATCAAGATTTGATTAGATCAGAGAAAAAATTTTTTTTGAAATATATCTCTTGATCTGATCAGATCTGAACGAACCTGGTCCGGGAAATCAGGATTTTCCTTCAACTGGTATCAGAGCCAAGGTTCTAAAAGTGTTTAGATCTAATTTTAAATTTATTTTAATTAGAAAAAAGTGATTTTAGATGTCACATGAGATGTGATCAGATCTAAAATAGAAAAAATTAAAATTAAATGATTTGGATCTAAGATTGAAAATATGCATGACTAGTTCTAAAATAGAATAGTTCTATAGAATAGTCTTGCATGTTTTCAATTTAATTTGATTAAATCATATTTTAGATCTTTTATATTTCTATTTTTTGATATTATAATTATTATAATAACATCTAAAAAAGTAAATAAAATTATTTAATTTTAACATCATATGAGATATGATTGATGCATGTCTAGACTAGTTGTAGAATAGTTCTACATATTGTCTAGATTAGAATTTATTTTTGATTAAGATCAATTTAAATCTAATTTTTAGATTATTATGTGATAATTTAGATCTAAAAAAATGCATGATTATGATACATGAGATGTATGCAAAATATGCCATGATTAGATCTAATTTGTATATGAGATATATGATATAGATCTAAAACTCTTTTGTAGTATTACATGTTCCTGATTAAGGCGTTCCTCTTGGCCGTCCAGTCATAAGAATGAAGAAGGGTTTAAAGGTCCTCTCTTCCCATTCGATGGGGTGTTCTTATGACGTGTAGGGGTGCTGCGTGTTCGTCCTTAATCAGAAACCAAAACTTACTTTCTGCAAAACCTAGATCCTGAAACCCTAGGATTTATTTATGCATATTTTATTTATGAACCCTACTTAATTAAGAATTAAGATTATGAATATTAATTAGGTTCTAAAAATTGAGAATTTCAGATCTAAGACATATTCATAATACTGGGTTCGGGCTTGGGTAGCTCAATTAGGTCTAAGCGGTTGATCAAACCGAATCAAGAGTTGGTTAGATGGGATCAACAATGCTTTAAATTGACCAGCCTAATAGGATTAAGTCTGGGTCAAGATCGAGTCACGATCAAGCAAGACCTAATTAGGCTCAGAGGTTAGAGTCTGGATTTGTAGGCTAACCCAATTGGTTCTGACTCAACAATTTGGTGTCTAAGGTAAGTTTGGCACATACGACCGACTGGTTTTTAATTGGAAGCTACTCGACCTGAATGCGTTCTTGTACGAGTTAATGGCATATTCCTTCCACCGGTCTCACTACCTGGCCATTGTTGACACAGTTCTGATCTGAGGTGTCAATAATTCGAGCTAACCCATGCCCACTAGGTTAGTCATAATTGTTATGACTATGACAAGTCTAGTTTAATGAGACCTGAATCAATTCTCCCTAAGAAAAGATTAAGTCTGAGGTCTTCCACCATTGTAGATGTGCGGGCCCTTCCCGGGTTGATTGTTCTCGGCTGGATACAGTGGCTCAGTTGCACCGGGAAGATGCAACCATGTCTATTAGGCATTGGATGCTATGGGCTGGAGGATGAGTTGGCTCAATATTTCGGAATACGGTGAGAGACTCAATTAGGAACCCAGTCTATGCAAATGGTGGGTCTGACTTAACTAAGGAGTGGATCAATATTTCTGGATACGGTGAGATTCATGAATTAGAGACCAAGTTTGGGTGCACCATGATTAGAGAATCATTGAACAAGAGTTGTTCACTCATTGGCTAACCCATCACCAATAACTGTTAGGTGAGGTGATGAGTCAGTTGGTGAGACCGCACCACCCACTAGAAATCATTAATCGTGGAGATTTTCGCATCTCTACAGAGGGAGTGTAGGGATCCGAGAAAATAGTGGGAAGCTAATTTGTTTAAAAATAAAATTTCTAAATAAATTGGTCAAGTCAAAATTATAGTATCTAACTAGAATCTTTGACTCTCTACAGGAAAATGTCTGCGTCCAACCCATTGGCACGTATCCTGGACACACATAGACTGACTGGACCCAATTATAAAGATTGGCTCAGGAACTACAAAATTGTTTTGGGTTTCAGAGAAGTTAACCCATGTTTTGGACCAGGACCCTCCCACCTTACCAGCCCGTCCATCCATTGAACAGAGAGCGTCTCTGAAAAAATGGATAGACGAAGATAATAAGGCCAGATATTACATGTTGGGCTCGATGTCTGATGAGCTCCAGTGCCAACATGAAGATATCGGGACTGCTCGCCAAATGTTGGCTCACCTGCAGGAGATGTTTGGTGAACAGAGTCGCGCAGCCAAATATCAAGTCACGAAATGACTTTTTAAGGCTAAGATGCGTGATGGGCAGTCAGTCCAAGATCACTGTCTGATGATGATCAAGGACTTGGAAGAGCTTGAGAAGCTCGGTGTGAAGTTAGACTTGGATCTGCAGAATGATATTATTCTGCAATCCTTGACTGATGCATATGGGCAATTCATCATGAATTACCACATGCATAAACTTCAAAATTCCTTGGCCGAATTAATGAATATGCTGGTCACCGCTGAGCTTTCTATGAAAGGTTCTAAAGGCTCAGTTCTTGCTATGGAACGGACTTCTTCCAAAAGAAAGTCTTATGGAAAGAAAAAAGAAGTCTGTGAAAAAGCAAAAGGTGGAAGGAGGAAAGAAGAAGAAGGCAAAGCCGAAGAAGAAGGCCGATGCCAAAGGAAAGTATTTCCATTGCAACAGCGACGGCCATTGGAAGCGGAACTGCCCTACTTACCTGGCCACCCTGAAGAACAAGAAGGAAGGTCCTTCTGGAGGTATGCTCGTTATTGAGTCTAACCTTACGTTTCTTCTGCATCCAGTTGGGTGCTTGACTCTGGTTCTAGTGCTCATCTGTGCACTTCCATGCAGGGTCTTGAGGATAGCAGGAGGCTGAGGGATGGAGACATGATCCTACGCATCGGTAATGGAGCAAGAGTTGCTGCAGTAGCCGTGGGAACATACCCTCTTCGATTACCATCTGGATTTAGACTTAGTTTTGAAAGACTGTTATTATGTGCCTGCAGCTAGCAGGAATTTGATTTCTGTTTCATGCTTAGCACTAGAAGGTTATGTGATTACCTTCTTTAAGGACCATTGTAACATTCTTTATGAAAGAAATAAAATTGCAAATGGTTTCCTTATTAATGGTCTTTATCAGCTACATATTGATGTACCTATTCTAACTATCGAGCAAAATGTGAATGCCAAACGACCTAGGGATAGTCCAAACGACAGATATCTATGGCACCTGAGATTAGGTCATATAGCAGAAGATAGGATCAACAAATTGGAAGAAAAATGGGCTATTGAGTCCATTGACTTTCCGAGTCATATCCAACTTGTGAATCTTATCTTCAAGGCAAAATGACTAAACTCCTTTTGTGGACATGGGGAGAGGGCCACAGATCTCCTTGCCCTAGTACATACTGATGTGTGCGGCCCATTTGATGTGCCGGCTAGAGGCAATTTTGTCTACTTCATTACCTTTATCGATGATCTATCTAGGTATGGGTATGTGTATCTTATGAGACACAAGTCTGAAGCTTTTGAAAAGTTCAAAGAATTCAGACATGAAGTAGAAAAACAAAATTGGAAAAATCCATTAAGGTTCTTCGATCAGATCGAGGAGGTGAATACCTTAGCCAAAAATTCCTAGACTATCTCAAGGAAAATGGCATAGTCTCTCAATGGACTCCACCAGGAACACCTCAACTCAACGGGGTTTCAGAACGGAGAAATCGGACTCTATTGGATATGGTTCGATCCATGATGAGCTTCACAGACCTTCCTGATTTTCTTTGGGGACACTCATTGTTAACTTCAATTTATCTACTGAATAGGGTTCCCTCTAAAACCGTTCCTACCACACCGTATGAGATATGGCATGGTAAGAAACCAAGTCTGAGTCATCTCAGAATTTGGGGTTGTCCTGCTCATGTCAAAAGACAACAAGCGGACAAGTTAGAGTTTAGGTCCTTTAGAGCTCGATTCATAGGATATCCTAAAGAGTCATTAGGATACTATTTCTACATTCCAGAAGACCACAATGTGATTGTGAGTCGACATGCCATCTTTCTTGAAAAATAGTTTATTCAAGATAGCGGCATTGGAAAGCAGATCAAGCTTGATGAGAAAGTCTCACAAGCAGAACGAGCTAAGGACCAAGTGGAACCAAATCAGGTTGAGCCAATAAGAACACTACCTCCTCCACCTCGTAGATCGGAAAGAGTTTTCCATCCTCCTGAAAGATACTTAGGTATTTTTCAGGAGTAGAGAAAATGTTCCTCATAGGTAATGGTGCTCATGGTGATGATCCCAAAACCTACAACGAGGCGATATCAGATATCGACTCCGAGAAATGGCTAGAGGCAATGCAGTCAGAAATTGACTCGATGCACTCAAACCAAGTCTGGACCTTGGTAGATCCACCAGAAGGTATAGTACCTATTGGGTGTAAATGGATCTTCAAGAGAAAGATTGGTGCAGATGGGAATGTGGAGACATTCAAGGCTAGACTAGTGGCAAAAGGTTATAGTCAATGCGAAGGCATTGACTATCAGGATACCTTTTCCCCAGTGGCTATGCTAAAATCCATCCGCACATTGCTTGCCGTTGCAGCCTATTTCGATTATGAAATATGGCAAATGGACGTGAAAACGGCATTCTTAAATGGATATCTTGAGGAAGATATCTATATGGAACAGCCGCTAGGTTTCACATCCAGTGATACTGATCACAAGGTTTGCAAGCTGCAAAGGTCCATATATGGACTTAAGCAAGCATCTCGGAGCTGGAACACTCGTTTCAATGATGTGATCAAAAAGTTTGGTTTCATCAAAAACGAAGAGGAACCATGTGTTTTTAAAAGGGTCAGTGGGAGCGCTGTTGTCTTCCTCGTATTGTACGTGGATGACATCCTCCTTATTGGGAATGATATTCCCATATTAACAACAGTCAAAATATGGTTGTCCAAGGAATTCTCCATGAAAGACCTAGGTGAAGCATCCTTTATTCTAGGAATTAAGGTCTATAGGGATAGACCGAATAGGATGCTAGGACTTTCATAGAAGATGTACATAGAGAAAGTACTAAAGAGGTTTAGTATGGAAAACTCTAAGAGGGGATTAATACCCTTCAGACATGGTATTCATCTTTCCAAGAAGATGTGCCCTAGCACACCTGAGGAAATAGAACGCATGAGCAAGATCCCTTATGCTTCTGCAATAGGGAGCCTCATGTATGCCATGCTATGTACACGACCTGATATAGCCCATGCTGTGAGTGTCACAAGCAGATATCAGTCAAATCTAGGTTGAAGAACACTGGACTTCTGTGAAATGTATCCTTAAGTACTTGAGAAGAACTAAGGATATGATGTTGGTCTTTGGTAACGGAGAACTCCAAGTCCAGGGATACACAGACTCGGATTTCATGTCCGATATAGATGATCGAAAGTCGACATCTGGAAGTCTGTTTGTGTGCAATGGTGGTGCTGTCAGCTGGAAGAGTTCCAAGCAAACGGTGATAGCAGATTCCACCATGGAAGCAGAATATATCGCTGCATCAGAGGCTACGAAGGAAGCATTCTGGTACAAGAAGTTTGCTGCAGAAATTGGAGTAATGCCATCAGATGCCATTCCTCTATACTGCGACAATAATGGCGCCATAGCCCTTGCTAAGGAGCCAAGGTCTCACCAAAAATTCAAGCATATTGAGCGGCGATACCACCTCATCCGCGATTACCTCGAGAAGGGTTATGTCGAGGTCAAGAGAGTCAACTCCACAGATAATGTGGCAGACCCACTTATAAAGCCGTTGGGCCAGCAGAAGATCGAAGCCCACCTTGAGAAGATGGGACTTAGACTTGTAGCCAATTGGCTTTAGGATAAGTGGGAGATTGTTAGATATATGTGCCCTAGAAGCCAGAATTGGCTGACACTTGTAATACACTTCTAAGGGCAAAATTATAATTTTGACTAATAATCAATAAAATGGGTTATTTTCTATCACATATGTGTATTTAGTGTCTGTGATACATCCTTTGAGTTAATGGTAATGATAATTCATATTTTCAAGAGTTGAAAATTTAAGACATGAATAATCATTATTAACTCATAAAATGCTCCCGACCATAGGATCATCACGAGGATGGTGATTGATCTGGAAAGGTTGGTGTACAATCGCTTCTCTTTAGTAGATGAGTCTTGAGTCTATGGTGTGGAGACACCGGAGCGAGAGTATAGGTACTCGTTAGAGAACGAGGGCACTGAGCGTGACCACCTCGAGTAGTCATTAGGGAGTCTACCTTCTCGTCAATGACTGACTCGATGCTGCAGTAGTGTGTCTGGTTCTTTGACCTGAGATGCATCGGCAGTTCACCTTGAGGGTGTTATAGTTTGACTACACCATTACTCGGTCTCCTAGCCATATGGAACCCTGAGGTGTATGTTGGCTATAGACATGTTCATTGTAGGAACTGGATGGCATCAAGATGGAATCTATCTACCTCGGTGGTAGAGGAGCAGCCCTATGATGATCATGAGAATCAAGTCCAAAAGTCCATGGCCATGGCAGAGTGAAATAATAGAAAGAGTTTCTATTTAGATTTTCACATTGGACTTGAATCGAATGATTACATCATATGACAGAAGACTAGGGTTTGACGAGTTTACCTTAACCCTAATCTGATCGGGGCTCAAGATAGAAGGACTTAATCACACAGGTAGCTGCACCAAGAGGTTCGCATTCAGCTCTGATGGGTTGCCACCATATACTGCTAGGTGTCACTGGTGGATTTTGGAAGCAATTAGAATGATTTAGATGATCGATCATTCTAGCTGTTCGAATCAGAAGAGTTCTGATCCATCGAAAGGAGTTTCGATGATGTCGATGATAGAGATCATGACATATCCCATTACCATACAGAACTGAACCTAACTGGGTCACACAAACAAGGGTTTGAATTTGGTGATCATCAATTGAACTGATCCTAGTTCAATTGATCTGAATGAGATTCAATTAGGTTCAAGAAAATCGT
Source organism: Cocos nucifera (assembly GCA_006176705.1). Lineage (NCBI taxonomy): Eukaryota > Viridiplantae > Streptophyta > Magnoliopsida > Arecales > Arecaceae > Cocos > Cocos nucifera. Next base: position 12,365 of record QRFJ01000546.1, read on the forward strand.
GCTAGCACTCGATTGAACCTAACGTTCTTCTTTTGCTATCATAAATAAGTTGTCCTGACTGAGCCAAAGGAGTTTGTGCTCAATCAGAGGCCTTCATATGGTCTGACTGGAGGTTGTCCAAGTCAGAAAAGGTTGTCTTATTTTGTAAGACATTACCTGCCATTTTTGGTCACCTACCATTTCTTGTTCTTTGACTTTGGTCAAAAGTCTACCTTTGACTGGTCAAATGTTGACCATTGATACTTTGACTTTTGACCACATGTCATGCACCTATTGGAGAGCTGGTGGGGGCTTATCCCCCTGCTAGAATCTAGCAAGGAGGAGGGCGCACGCCACCCTAGGCATGTGCCCAAGTTGGAGGACGCCTAGGAGTCCCTATTGGACAGGGACTCCATCTCCTTTTTGGATTCCAATTAGAGTTCTCCTAAGAACCAACTTTGACTGGTCTTAGGCACCCTCTAAGGAGGAATCCAGGAGACTCTATTCCCATCAATCAAATTTAGATCTAATTTCACAAAGGGTTATGATTGGTTGGGAAGAAGAGGAGTTGGATCACGCTTAGTCTATAAATAAGACCCTGCGCCCAACTCAAAGATATTTAGATTAAAAAAAATCATAATTCCCCACGCCCCAAGATTGCCTCTCCCCTTTTCCTCCATGCCAAACCACCTTCTCTCTCTCCTCTCCATGTCCAAAAGGGTTTTGGACCTTGGTTGGTGCAATCTAGACAAGAGAAAGGCGAGTAAAAGCTAGAAGGCTGCGCTGCTGCAAAGGACGACTGTTGATCTTCAAAAAAAGTTTTGAAGATCCTCCAGATCAGATCCAGATCTGATTTTTGGAGATGTGATAGAGAAGAAGAGGATCTCCAGATCCAGCCCGAGTGGATATCGGTAGAGGCCAGGCACTTGCGTGGCTAGATCCAGAACCTTCCGCTGCATACAGGATCATCAACGGGTAATAGGATTACCCATATCAAGGTAAGCTAAATCTGATTTTGTTTTGATTTTTTCTATTATCAAAATAATAATAATCAGATCTGAAACATATCAAGATTTGATTGGGATCGGGAGAAAAAATTTTGAAATATATCTCTTGATCTGATCAGATCTGAACGAACCTGATCCAGAAAATCAGGATTTCCCTTCATATACCTAGATAGATCATCGGTAAAGATAATGAAGTAGACAAAATTGCCTCTAGCCGACACATCAAATGGGCCATACACATCAGTATGTACTAGGGCAAGGAGATCTGTGGCCCTCTCCCCATGTCCAACAAAAGAAAGTTTGCTCATTTTGCCTTGGAGACAAGATTCACAAGTTGGATATGACTCAGAAGTCAATGGACTCAATAGCCCATTTTTCTCTAATTTGTTAATCCTATTTTCTGCTATATGACCTAATCTTAGGTGCCATAGATACCTATCGTTTGGACTATCCCTAGGTCGTTTGGCATTCACGTTTTACTTGAATAATGAGCATACCTCTAGAAGGACCTTCCTTCTTGTTCTTTAGGGTGGCCAGGTAAGTAGGGCAGTTCTACTTCCAATGGCCATCGCTGTTGCAATGAAAATGCTTTCCTTTGGTAGTGGCTTTCATCTTTGGCTCTGCCTTCTTCTTCTTTGCTCCTTCCACCTTCTGCTTTTTCACAGACTTCTTTTTCTTTCCATAAGACTTTCTTTTGGAAGAAGTCCATTCCATAGCAAGAACTGAGCCTTTAGAACCTTTCATAGAAAGCTCAGCGGTGACCAGCATATTCATTAATTCGGCCAAGGAATTTTGAAGTTTATGCATGTGGTAATTCATGATGAATTGCCCATATGCATCAGTCAAGGATTGCAGAATAATATCATTCTGCAGATCCAAGTCTAACTTCACACCGAGCTTCTCAAGCTCTTCCATGTCCTTGATCATCATTAGACAGTGATCTTGGACTGACTGCCCATCATGCATCTTAGCCTTAAAAAGTCATTTCATGATTTGATACTTGGCTGCGCGACTCTGTTCACTAAACATCTCCTGTAGGTGAGCCAACATTTGGCGAGCAGTCCCGATATCTTCATGTTAACGCTGGAGAACATCGAGCCTAACATGTAATATCTGGCATTATTATCTTCATCTATCCATTTTTTCAAAGATGCTCTCTGTTCAGTGGATGGACGGGCTGGTAAGGTGGGAGGGTCCTGGTCCAAAACTTGGGTTAACTTTTTAGAACCTAAAATAATTTTGTAGTTCCTGAGCCAATCTTTATAATTGGGTCCGGTCAGTCTGTGTGTGTCCAGGATATGTGCCAATGGGTTGGATGCAGATATTTTTCTGTAGAGAGTCAAAGATTCTAGTTAGATACTGTAATTATGATTAATCAATTTATTTAGAAATTTTATTTTTAAATAAATTAGCTTCCACTATTTTCTCGGATCCCTACACTCCCTCTGTAGAGATGCAAAAATCTTCATGATTAATGATTTCTAGTGGGTGGTGCGGTCTCACCAACTGACTCATCACCTCACCTAACAGTTATTGGATGATGGGTTAGCCAATGAGTGAACAACTCTTGTTCAATGATTCTCTAATCATGGTGCACCCAAACTTGATCTCTAATTCATGAATCTCACCGTATCCAGAATATTGATGCACTCCTTAGTTAAGTCAGACCCATCATTTGAACAGATTGAATTCCTAATTGAGTCTCTTACCGTATTTGAAATATCGAGCCCAACTCATCCTCCAGCCCATAGCATCCAATGCCTAATAGACATGATTGCATCTTTTCGGTGCAACTGAGCCACTGTATCCAGCCGAGAACAATCAACCCTGGGAAGGCCCGCACATCTACAATGGTGGATGACCTCAGACTTAATCTTTTCTTAGGAAGAATTGATTCAGGTCTCATTAAACTAGACTTGTCATAGTCATAACAATTATGACTAACCTAGTGGCATGGGTTAGCTCAGATTATTGACCACCTCAAATCAGAACTGTGTCAACAGATATGGCCAGATAAGTGAGATCGGTGGAAGGAATATGCCATTAACTCGTACAAGAATGCATTCAGGTCGAGTAGCTTCCAATTAAAAACCAGTCGGTCGTATGTGCCAAACTTACCTTAGACACCAAATTGTTGAGTCAGAACCAATTGGGTTAGCCTACAATCCAGACTCTAACCTCTGAGCCTAATTAGGTCTTGCTTGATCGTGACTCGATCTTGACCCAGACTTAATCCTATTAGGCTTGTCAATTTAAGCATTGTTGATCCCATCTAACCAACTCTTGATTCGGTTTGATCAATCGCTTAGACCTAATTGAGCTACCCAAGCCCGAACCCAGTATTATGAATATGTCTTAGATCTAAAGTTCTCAATTTTAGACCTAATTAATATTTCATAATCTTAATTTTTAATTAAATAGGGTTCATAAATAAAATATGCATAATAAATCCTAGGGTTTCAGGATCTAGGATTTTGCAGAAAGTAAGTTTTGGGTTTCTGATTAAGGACGAACACGCAACACCCCTACACGTCATAAGAACACCCCATCGAATGGGAAGAGAGAGGGTCTTTAAATCCTACTTCTTCATTCTTATGATCGGACGGCCAAGGAGGAACGCCTTAATCAGGAACATACAACTAATCTACAAAAATACTGATTAGATCTATATCATATATCTCATATAAAAAACAAATAGATCTAATTCATGGCATATTTTGCATACATCTCATGTATCGAATGCATGCATATTTTTTAGATCTAAATTATCTCATAATAATCTAAAAAATTAAGATTTAAATTTTGATCTCATCAAATAAAATTCTAATCTAGCCTATTTGTAGAACTATTCTACAACTAGTCTAAGACATGCAATCTATCATATCTCATATGAATGTTAAAATTAATTTTAATTTATTATTTGCTATTTTTAGATGTTATTATAATATTTAAATAATATCAAGAAAATAGTAAATAAATAGATCTAAAAATATATTTAATTCAAATAAAAATTATGATTATACTAAGACTATTCTACAGAACTAATTCTATTTCTAGTCTAGTTCATGCATATTCTCATACATATTAGATCTACATTAGTCATTAATTTTAATTTTTTATTTTTATGATTTCAAGATCTATCACATCTCATGTGACATCTAAATCACTTATTTTCTAATTAAAATTAAATTAAAAATCAGATCTAAATAAATTTAATAAGAAATCTGGCTCTGATACCAGTTGAAGGGAAAATTTTGATTTCTCGGAGTTAGGTTCGTTCAGATCTGATTGGATCAAGAGGATATATTTAAAAAATTTTCTCTTAGATCCTAATCAGATCTAACATTTTTTAGATCTAATTTTATTAATTTTAATAAATAAAATAAAATAAGATTAAATTAAATCTAAATTTAAGTTTTACCTTGATAGTGGGTAATCCTATTACCCGTTGATGATCCGCTGATGAGCAGCTGAAGGTTCTGGATCTAGCCATGCAAGTGTCTGGCCTCTACCGGTATCCACTCGAAGTTGGATCTAGAGATCCTCTTTCTTCTCTTATCACATCTCCAAAAATTAAATCTGGATCTGATTCTGGAGGATCTTCAAAACTCTTTTGAAGATCAGCAAGTTGTCCTTTGCAGCAGTGCAGCCTTCTTCAACTTTTCAGTCAGCCTTTCTCTTCGTCTGGATTGCACCAACCTGAAGGTCCCAAAATACTTTTGGGACGTGGAGAGGAGAGGGAGAAGGCCTAAAAGTTTGGCATGGAGGAAAAGGGGAGAGGCAATAGCCTTGGGGCATGGGATTTCAGATTTCTTTTCAATCTTGAATTTGAGTTGGGCATAGATAGGTCTTATTTATAGACCTATGCTGTGATCCAACTCCTCTTCTTCCCAACCAATCATAATCCTTTGTGAAATTAGATCTAAATCTGATTGATAGAAATAGAGTCCCCTGAATTTTTTCTTAGAGGGCACCTAAGACCAATCAAAGTTGGTTCTTAGGAGAACTCTAATCGAAATCCAAAAAGAAGATGGAGTCCCTGTCCAACAGGGACTCCTGGGCACCTCCAACTTGGGCACACGCCAAGGGGGGCATGCGCCCTCCTCCTTGCTAGGTTCTGGCAGGGGGACAAGCCCCCACCAGCTCTCCAATAGGTACGTGATATGTGGACAGAAGTCAAAGTGTCAATGGTCAATGTTTGACCAGCCAAAGGTCAACTTTTGACCAAAGTCAAAGGATGAGAAATGGCAGGTGACCAAAAATGGCAGATAATGTCTTACAAAATAAGATAATCTTTTCTAACTTGGATAAGCTCCAGTTAGACAAACTAAAGACCTCTGATCAAGCACAAACTCCTTTGGCTCAGTCAGGATAATTATTTATGATAGTAAAAGAAGAACGTTAGGTTCAATCGAGTGCTAGCACGATTTTCTTGAACCTAATTGAATCTCATTCAGATCAATTGAACTGGATTAGTTCAATTGATGATCACCAGATTCAAATCCTTGTTTGTGTGACCTAGTTAGGATTCAGTTCTGTATGGTAATGGGATATGTCATGATCTCTATCATCAACATCATCGAAACTCCTTTCGATGGATCAGAACTCTTCTGATTCGAACAGCTAGAATGATCGATCATCTAAATCATTCTAATTGCTCCCAAAATCCATTAGTGACACCTAGCAGTATATGGTGGCAACCCATCAGAGCTGAATGCGAACCTCTTGGTGCAGCTACCTGTGTGATTAAGTTCTTCTATCTTGAGCCCCGATCAGATTAGGGTTAAGGTGAACTCGTCAAACCCTAGTCTCTGTCATATGATGTAATCATTCGATTCAAGTCCAATGTGAAAAGCCTAAATAGAAACTCTTTCTATTATTTCACTCTACCATGGCCATGGGACTTCTGGACTTGATTCTCATGATCATCATAGGGCTGCTCCTCTACCACCGAGGTAGATAGATTCCATCTTGATGCAATCCAGTTCCTACAATGAACATGCTATAGCCAACATACACCTCAGGATTCCGTATGGCTAGGAGATCGAGTAATGGTGTAGTCAAACTATAACACCCTCAAGGTGAACTGCCGATGCATCTCAGGTCAAAGAACCAGACACACTACTGCAGCATTCGAGTCAGTCATTGACGAGAAGGTAGACTTCCCTAATGACTACTCGAGGTGGTCACGCTCAGTGCCCTCGTTCTCTAACGAGTACCTGTACTCTCACTCCGGTGTCTCCACACCATAGACTCAAGACTCATCTACTAAAGAGAAGCGATTGTACACCAACCTTTCCGGATCAATCACCATCCTCGTGATGATCCTATGGTCGGGAGCATTTTATGAGTTAATAATGATTATTCATGTCTTAAATTTTCAACTCTTGAAAATATGAATTATCATTACCATTAACTCAAAGGATGTATCACAGACACTAAATACACATATGTGATAGAAAATAATCCATTTTATTGATTATTAGTCAAAATTATAATTTTGCCCCTAGAAGTGTATTACAAGTGTCAGCCAATTCTGGCTTCTAGGGCACATATATCTAACACGCGCAGCACCCCTACACATCATAAGAACACCCCATCGAATGGAAGGAAAGGGTCTTTAAATCCTACTTTATTCTTATAATCGGATAGCCAAGGAGAATGCCTTAATCAGAAATATAAATCTACAAAACTAGTTAGATCTACATCATATATCTCATATATAAAAATTGATCTAACTTTATACATATTTTGCATACATCTATCATATCATGCATATTTTTTAGATCTAAATTATCTCATAATTCATCTAAAAAATTAAATTTAAATTGATCACACAAAAATAAATTCTAATCTAGATAATTATATAGAACTATTCTACAACTAGTCTAAACATGCATTCATCATATCTCATATGATCCAAAAATTAAATAATTTTATTTACTATTTTTTATATCTTATTATACTATTTATAATATCAAAAAATAATAAATAAATAGATCTAAAATTATAACTTAATTAAATTAAATTATAGATTTTAAAGAATGGAAGGCATTTTTCAACTGACCTGGATATAAATCTGCTAAGCGACGCCACTCATCCAGTGAGATGCTATACTTCTTTTATGGAGCTGGGAGGCTTCATCTCAAGTAATGCTTGGATTTTCTTGGGGTTGGCTTATATCCCTCTCTGGGTTACTAGAAAATCAAGAAAATTTTTGGCCATCACTTCGAAAACATACTTGCTATGATTGAATCTCATTTGGTGTTTTTGGAGCTCTCCAAAGGCTTTCTCTAGATCGATAATATGCTGATATATCTCTATGCTTTTGATCAGCATGTCATCAACATAAACCTTCATGTTGCGATCAATTTGGTGCTTAAAGACCTTGTTTACTAGGCACTGGTAAGTGGCACCTGTATCTTTTAAATCGAAAGATTTCATTTTGTAACAATACAAACCTTTATCGATAATGAAAGCCATATTTTTCTCATCTTCAGGAGCCATCCTGATTTGGTTGTAGTCGAAGAAGGCATCTATGAAGCTCAACAGTTTGTGTCCTGATGTGGCATCAATCAGTTGATCAATTTTCAATAGAGGAAAGCTATCTTTTAGATAAGCCTTGTTGAGGTCAGTAAAATTTATGCAAATCCTCCATTTTTCACTTTCTTTCTTAACCATCACTACATTGGCTATCCAATTCAGATATTATGCTTTTCTGATGAATCATGCCTTCAGGAGTTTGTCGACCTCCTCATCTATGCCTATGCCTTTTTGGAGCGAAGCTTCTTTTTTTCTACTTTACGGGCTTATATTTTGGGTCAATATTTAGTTTGTGCATGATGATATCGGTTGGAATTCCAGGCATATCTAATGCTGACCATGCAAATACATCAGCATTTTTTTGAAGAAAAGAAATTAACTTCTCTTTTAGGTTGATATTTAGCCAAGCTCCTATTTGGACTGTTTTTCCAAGATCTATACCCAACAGTACAATAATAAGTGGCTCTGCTGATTTACCTCAAATTTTTTCAGCCTCATCATCAGGCCCTTAATCGGATATTTCAATAGGTGGAGTTCCAACTGGCATCTTCATCTTAGAAGCTATCAGAAAATACTACTTGGCCATTGTTTGATCTCCTCACAACTCGCCAACACCTAATCTGATTGGAAATTGGACAAGTAGGTGGTAAGTCGAGACTATCGCCTTGAGGGTGTTGAGCCTAGGTTAGCCAAGAATGGCATTGTATGTAGATGTTATTTTGATGATCAGGAATATAAGCTGCATTATCGACTGATAGGATTCTTTCCTAATAATGACTGGTAATGTAATTTCTCCTCTGACTGCCATAGAATCATTCGAGAAGCCAACTAGAGGGCCACCAACCTATCTCAGATTATCAAGCAAATTCATTTTTGAGAGGGCATCATAGAATAATATGTCCATCAAGCTTTCATTATCAACTCAAATTTTATTTACATCATAATTTGCTATCATCATGGAGACGACGACAGCATCATTGTGGGATGTCTGAACCCCCTAAGCATCATTTTTAGAAAAAAAAATAACATTTTTGGTGCATTGCCTCTTAGGGGAAGGACTCCTGCATGCCCTCCGGAGCTGGCTGCCTTGTGAGATCATATTGATGACTCCTATAATTGGTCGATTGTATTCAGTAGCATTGTCAAGCCTTTGGCGTGGCTCCATGGGCTGGTTTGCCTGATCTCGAACATACTTACCGAGATAACCTTGGTGGATCAAAGCATCAATCTCATTTCTAAGTTGATAGCATTCCACAGTATCATGCCCATGATCTCGATGGAAGTGATAGTATTTGCCTTTGTTTCTCTTATCAATGGGGGCTTTCATGGGATTAGGGTGGTGAAGATATGCTTGATTCTCTATCTCCATCAAAATATACGATCGGAGGGTGGATAGAGAAGCGTAGCTGTCAAATTTCTGGGGAGAACTTTGGGACCTTAGATTTTTTCAAGGTGGTTCATTACTGCTCTCTTGATTCCTACGTTCATCCTCATGGGGTCGCTTCTTTCCTTCTTTTGCCTTTTTTTTTCTTTTTTGTTCAACTTTTTCTCTTCCTTAGCATGGGTGTACTTTTAGATCTAATTCAGCATTGTCTCATAATTCTTCAAAAAGTTCTTACTGAGGGAGAAGGTCAGACGGTAAGTTTTGAGTCTCCACTTTAAGGCAGACATAGTAACAGACTCATTAAAATCTTTCACTTCAAGAATGGCCGCATTGAAACTCTCGGAGGGATTCAACCTCCTGCTGCACTACAGAGAATAGACTATCCGATTGCTTCAAGTGGAGGTAGTTGCTCTCAAAATAAGCTATAAAGAGCCTGCTAAACTGATCAAAAGAAAAAATGGATACAAGATAGAGTCTAGAAAACTATACCCCTATAGATTTCTTGATGGTGATAGGAAAGGCCATGCAAAGAAGGGCATTGGATGCACCTTGAAGCCTCATAACATCTCTGTACCCCTCAAGATGATCTTGGGGGTTAGTGGAGCTGTCAAATGGCTCTAGAGTAGGCATCTTGAATTGGGATGGGATCGATTCATTCAGAATCTCAGTAGAAAAGAGAGAGGTGAGATGAAAATCCTTCTTACCCTAAGGAGGTCTTTCCAACTGTACCTTCTTCAATCTTTTCTCAAGACCTTGAAGCTTCTGTTCAAGATCCATTTTTCGTAGTGGCTTTCTTTTGTAGAAAGTTGATTCAGCTTCGTAGAAGTGATTTTCTTGATCAAGACGATGCTCCTGATAAAATTCTTGAGGGATTGGAGGATGGCTAGTTCGTGACACAGCCTCTCAGGGAATTGCTTCTTGCCACTGCTCCGTAGTTTGTTGGAGCTACTGCATAGCATTAGTGAGGGCCTAGACTTGCTATACCAGGAGGTTGAACAGTTGTGGATCGATCAAGATCGGAGGATGGGATTGAACCATCTCTGGAGGGGATCTCGGAGAAGATTGAGCCAAGTTCTGCATTTTCTTGATCATGTCCTTGAAAATCTTTGGACAAGGATCCTTTCTCTAGCACCAATCTATTATAGTAGGGCTTCAGATAAGATTTATGCTGGAGAGCTGATCGAGCTGGTTCGATGTGGATCACGAGCCAGTCTGCAAGAAAAATCCAAGAATCGATGGGATACCCTCCAATTTAGGATCCTCCGATGTTTAAGTTAGTCGAAGCCTTATTAATAGATGGTGAAAATGAAAGGCTAGAAAAGTAGAATGAGAGGGTTTGAGGGGAGAAGGACTCAATCTTCCTTCAATGGAAAAGTTGGGAGCCAGTTTTAATAGAGTTTCAACTTTATGAATTTGAGCTTACCTTAGAGGGATACCCTGCCTCCTATTTATAAGGAAGTCACTTGGGCCTTAAGAAAAGTTTGTTAGGCTATTAGTTTGTTATGGCCAGCTGGATTGTAGCTGTTGGTCGATTATCTTAATGGCGATTAGCTGGAATACATCTAGAGAAGGATCGCAATTTGATAGAAGCATGTTTGGTGCTTGATTGACTATCGAAACCTGTCAAGGTTGGTAAATTATCAATCTAGCTTATGTAATGAGATCGGTGATTTATCGATCTTCATATAAGTTATTTAGTTGATGGTATCGGCATTTTATTGATCTCAAATATTAGCCATATTTTGACTACTACTGATGAGGTCGGTGAAAATCTGATCTCCTATAGAGCATGACTACTGTGATCTAAAATTCATTATGGTTGGTTATCTACCGATTTAGACCTGATAACTTGGTCGATCTGGCCTTGGCTGATAGTTTGGCCTCTAGGTCGGTATTTTACCAATCTGGTACCAAATTTTTTGCACATCTAACATCTGAGATGGTGGCCCCTTTGATGATGCTACGCATTCAGTGGTGGTTGACCGTACCAACAATATCCTTGCTTTTTGGAAGAGAAATCCATGGCTTTGTCCCCTTACCAATGGTGAAGACATTGCTGAGGCAAGTTGCAAACTCATGACTGGTTGCATCTTGGAGGTGGATAGTCTCAAAACTATCCTTGTGCTTCTCCCTATTCTTGATAACACCACTCTGTTCCTTCCTCCAATGACCATGACCACATTTCCAACATCAAACATGATGAAATCTACAATCTTGCTAGTCTCCAAATCAAGCTTAATGGTATCATTTGCCTTGATTAGAGGGTCTAGATAATGGATTGTACGACCATCATAAGTGTTGTTGGGATTATCTCACCTCAGCTAAATGTTCTCATGATCCAAAAGTTCTCAAATTGATAAAAAAAAAATTGAAGGCTTGACTGTTGAGCTCATCAGAAGGCCGATCTCATCAAAAGGTTGATCTTATCATAAGGCTAAGATCATCAAAAGACTGACCTCAATAGAAGAGGTCATTAGAAAGTCAAGCTCATCAGAAAGCTGAGCTCATCAGAAGGCCGACCTCATCAAAAGAGGTTATCAGAAAGTCGAGCTCATCAGAAGGTCAAGCTCATCAACAAACCAACCTCATCAAAAGAGGTCATCAGAAGGCTGAGGTCATCAGAAGGCCGATCTCATCAGAAGAGGTCATGAGAAGGCTGACCTCATCAAAAGAGGTCATCAAAAGACCAAGGTGATTAGAAAGTTGAGTTCATCGGAAGGTCGAGCTCATCAAAAGGCTGACCTCATCAGAAGAGATTATCAGAAAGTCAAGCTCATCAAAAAGTTGAGCTCATCAGAAAGTCAAGCTCATCAGTAGGTCGATCTCATCAGAAGAGGTTATCAGAAAGTCAAGATTATTAGAAAGCCAAGCTCATCAAAAAGTTGAGCTCATCAGAAGGTCGAGCTTATCAGCAGACTAATCTCATCAAAAGAGGTCATCAGAAGGCCGACCTCATCAAAAGGCTGAGGTCATCAGAAGGCTGACTTCATCAGAAGAGATCATCGAAAGATCGAGGTGATTAGAAAATTGAGCTCATTAAAAGATCGAGCTCATCAGAAGGCTGACCTCATCAAAAGAGGTCATCAGAAAGTCAAACCCATCAAAAAGCTAAGCTCATCAGAAAGTTAGGCTCATCAGCAGGCCGACCTCATCAGAAGAGGTCATCAAAAAGTCGAGGTCCAAAGCATACTAAAATTTCCGCATGCAGATGAATTCTAATTTGATTCATAATACAAGGTATATAATCAAGAAGCATTAACATAGATGTACTTGATTCATAACATCTATGTTCATCAGATCAATTAGAAGATGGCCAGTAATCTAAAAGCATTAAGATCATATTTATATACTCCTCATGAATAAAATTTAAAAATAAATCATACTGAATATTGCATCAAAAGAGTGGCTACGCCTTAGCCTTAGTAAAATAAAATTTAGTTCATAATAACAAGTTCAAAAATAGCAAATAAAACAAAAGGCATAGAGAAATTAGACTGTTTGATTGCTGAAATTGATTGTCTGCTGCTCTTGATGTGGAGAACTTGGCGAAGAAGAAGAGGCTCCTTGATCGATGTCTTGATCGTTGAAGAAATCAAAAAATCAAAAATCTTTTTTTGATTTTCTCACAAATCACTTTTTTTTTTACCTCTCTCCTCTTCTCTTTCTCTCTCTCTCTTTCTCCCTCTCTCTCTTTCTCCCCGTCTCTCTCTTTGTCTCTCTCTCTCCCCTCTCTCTCTTCTTCTTTTTTTTTCACGACAACAACATAGGTTTTTTATAGATAAAGAGTTTGATTTTCTTCCAAAATCCATCAAAAACTAGGTTTAAGACTCCCAAAATAACTCAAATTAAGATCTGGAGTAATTCTGGCCGTTAGATGTTGATCAAACGGTCCAAAAACCACTCAAAAATCCCTTAAAATAACCCAGATCAAGTTCGGATTTAATATCAGCCAACCGTTGGATCAAATCTGGACCGTCCGATCGCATTGAAAGAAGCCTTCTGATCTATTAGTTTAACGTCGAGATGAATCTCAGCCATTGGATCTCGATCGGAGCTGTGGATGCCATCCATCAGCATCTTTTTTTCGGCCGTTCGATCGAATTTCAGTGAATACCGCCCGTTGGATCAGCCAGAATTCTCAAATTACCCTCCGTGGACCATGCGCAAGCCCGGTGTTGCATGGACCGCCGCATTCTTCAGCCAATCAGAGCACGCCTTTTGCTGTGAAATTTCTGAATTGCCCTTCAGATGGTCTACCGTGCACCGCAAAAAATGCTGACGTCATCCTGACGTCTGCGTTGCATTGGCATTTTTTTTTTTGAAATTCAATTCTGGGCTCGTTTGAAGTCCATTTTGCTTAAAATTTATTTCATCTGAACTAGAAAAATAAGATCTTCATATTAGTAGCCTTCTTTCCTACATAAGATTAATAAAAATATCAATTTTTAAATAAATAGATTAATTTATTTTATAATTTAATATTTTTATTAGTATATTTTTACCACTTATCAGTTGTCATAGGGAAAGTCACCATAAAAGAAGTCACCATAGGATTTTGAATAATTGGACAACTAGGACCAACAGTATTACAATGTTCTATAAACATGGCCTCAGTACCAACGATTCACACTATAGGACTTAAGAAAGGTAAGAAAGGTCTAGGAGTATTATTCTCTTGGGTTAAAAGCCTACTAAAGTATCCAAATCTCGGTACCATCATTTGAGTAATATTTTCATTAAAGGGTATATCTTTCTTTTCAATATATAATTCAATATATCAGCATTCTAAAAATTTTAGAAGAAATGTCAATATTTCTTGGATATCTTCATCATCATCAATTGGAACTAAGATATATTTACTCTGCATTAACTATCCCGATAAATTAGGTGATCTCCATCTTAGTTTGATTTCATATTTTTTCTATCTATAGGAATATTACTATATAAATGGTTTAATAATTTTTGATGTGATAATAACGAAGACAACCTAACCATTTGGCTCACAGGCTGACTATACTGCATACCATCTTCACCATTTTCTATTACGCCATCATAATGTAATAGTAGATGAACCCGATTACTAGCCATTTTCTCAGTTAATTCTATGACAACATCAAAATCAAAATATAAGATAGTAATAATTATTTTAATAAAATAATTTATATAATAAATACATCCTATCACCAACTAATAGATAAAGTTAGATCCTATCCCATTCAGGAATTACATTAATTCTATAGATAATTACAGTAATTAAACGTTACACAATACGGATCGAAAAAAATTTTGGCAGCATTTCTCCTTAGTTCTTCCCATATGGGAGGAGAACGAAAGAAAAATTCTATCCAAACTTTCTCTCGATCCATATTGCATATCGTTTGATTACTATAATTATTTATAAAATTAATTATAATTTTTAAACTATCTAAACTGGATAATTAATTGATCAATGTACCTAATTCAGTCAGATTTTGTACATTTAATCGAAAGATGAGTCTATGGTTCTATGTAATGCAATATATTTAAAATCAAAAAAAGTACCTTGAGAACGTACCAGGCACTATTCCTAATCGTGTCCGATCCAAAAATTATTTTCAAGCATCAGGTCGAGCTTAGGCCCGATGACTTTAAAAAAAGTCAAGTCTAGACCCATTTTCAAGAATATAGCAAACATGAAAATGGGCCGCACACTATCCCTAACCAAATCTAATACAAATATTCTTTAAAATATATTTAAAATTAATTAATTAATTATTTAATTAACATTAATTAACATAAAAATATTTAAGATAAATTGATTAATTAATTAACTAATTATTTAATTAATTTATTTATTTTTTTAAGAAAAAGGGGAGGGCTAGTGGCGGGAGGGTTGGGGGTGGTGGCCGGGTGGTAGGGGTAAGGGCCGATGGTGGGGTGGGGGGGAGAGGCCATGGCATTGGTGGGGGTGGGGCGACCATCGAAAGGAAGAGGACGCAGCATTGGTGGGGGTGGGGCGGGGGCGAGGCGGGGGAGGGCAGTAGAGGGTGGGGCAACCAAATTGGGGGGAGGGAGGGGGCATGGAGGGAGGGCATCGGATGGAAGAGAAAGGGGAGGAAAGAAGTATACCTGAGGCAGCGGTAGCGCCGAAGAGCGGAGATCGATGAAGAGGAGGTTTCGGCGAAGATGGAGAAAGTCAGAATCACGAGGAAGTCAAGAAAAAAAGGGAAAAAAAATTTATGACATTCTAAAATCGCCATTTAAAATGGCATTTTTAAAATCGCCATTTCAAATGGCGTTTTTAAAATCACCATTTCAAATGGCATTTCTTTTTTTTTTTGGTTCCACATAGACGGCTGACTGAATGTATGGGTGGTTGAGTCGGCCTGAAAAATGCCATTTGGAATGGCATTTGTTGGCTGAAAAATCGCCATCCCAAATGACACTTTAGACTTTTGCATTATTTTGGTAATTAAGTGGAAACCTACATTAGTTTGATAATTTTTTTTTTTATTTTTGCATCAGTATGGAAAAGAACCCGAGAAGTTAAACCTCGAAAGAGTAGGATACATTATGACTAGAATACACCGATGATTAAATATTATATAATATATGCAAAAAATATCAACAAAGCATTGTAGTTATCAAAATAATGTAATGCAAAGTTTGCAATATGGTATCAACCTTTACACGCTCATCATTTAGTTATCATTCAAATGCACATATCACAATCCATTCTCAATAATTTAAACATCATATACCACAAAATTGACCGTTCATCCTTAAAAGATTAGCACTGGAAGAAAAGTTAAAACCCTCTTCCTCATATTTTATGGAATCAAGAAAGTATCTCAAGTATATCCAGGAAGTATCCAAAGCATTTTGAAAAATAGGATATTTTAGACAAGTATGGGACACGTATTGGAGATGTATCATACAAAAATAAATGAATAATGTGCATCTAATATGGACTTGGCATGTGATTTTAAGTATCCATGCTTCCTAGAAGTAAATATTAGTTAATTTGTCAATTCAAACAATGCAAAAAGCACAAGGATGATAGGTTAGCCATTAGCCATGAACTAGGGTTGGCAACATATAACTTGACCCATCAATCTAACCTACAAATGATCCACGTTAAGCTGGTTCAGGTTTGACATGAATGGGTTTGGGTCATAACTGGATCAGCCCATTTGGAACCTTTTATTAAACAAACTAAGTTCAAGTTTAGACTTCTAACCCATCTAACCCATTTTGACACATTTAATAAGTGTATCAAGTCTATGACCTAAGCCTTTTAACCCACCTAAGACATGTTTAATCCATTTAAAACAAGTTTATCTCTTTCTGTCCCATTTAACCTAAGCTACTTAACCTGCTTAACCCATTTAAATCTACTTAATTTGTTAAAAATTTATTTAACCTATTTAACCCATTTAACCCAATTCAAATTGTTTACTAAATGGATTATGTAGGTTGGGTTAAATTACCTATTTAGGCCATGTTTAGATCTGAATCCTAGACCTATTTAATTAAACAAGTTGAGTTCAAGTTGACAAATTTTAGACCTGACCCGCATCCGACCTGAGCCATATCCAATTTTTTCCCCAACCTGATTGCCACTCCTATAGTTATCTGATGCTTCAAGAAAATCTTCATTATAGATAATTTTTTATGAAGTACTCCTATCCACTGTTCGGATAGATAGTTACAAAAAACTAAGTATGCTATACCATTCATCTTTTGCATTTAATATGCCATCACATGATGTTGATTGCATACTTAAATAACTCATATGCATTTAAAAAGCCAGCAATAATTCAATTGATTTCCCAATCCTTTCAATATATTAATGACTTACCAAAATGCTTTAGGTTCCCAATTCGTGATCTTTGTATTCAAAAAAACGACCGACATACTAGAGTAGAACATTGACTGGAATATATATTCCTTAGTTATATTATAATCATAATGCATTTATTATTATCTTAGCCTCTAAATTTTTTAGTCCTAGAAATAACAAATGTAGAAATATAACAACCCTATTCATTAAATAGGTATTACCATATATAAACAAAATCACCGAAGGATAAAGTAATTGTGGAGGATAAAGTTTTGAACATAACAACATGAAAGCTCACCAATCCCACTCATGTATTAGTTTAAATTGGCTATGAGAGCTGATCAAAAGGAATCAAAACGATGAACTGAGGAGAGATGTTGGCCAGATAACATGATGTATCCATTGTTAGCATTGGCACAATGCAATTGCTCAAACGAAAAAGTATGCAGTTCATGTTGAAAATTCTCATAAAGTGGGCTTCCATTGATTATAAACTAATTTTGATTTCTAATTTATTACAAAAATATGGAATAAGTTATCATTTGAATAAATAGTTAAGGAGACCATAATTACTTTTGATCATATTATTTGGATCCTATTATCTTAGTCTTGTGATGTAGTAGATATTGGTGTAAGCCTGACCCGACTAATGGGCTCTATGATGGATGGATCAATTAGTGTTTTCTAATTAAGCTAGATCCCCGCTCTACTTCTATAAATACATGCCTGTAGAGAAACCCTAGGGCATTAAGATCTCTGCGTTCTAAGGATGGAACTCATCCCATTGAGGAGGTAGGCATCAAGAGGAGAAGAAGAGGAAGATCTATCCATTATTGATTTCTTCTCTTGCAAGATATTTAGCCATGATCATTGATGGTTGCACAAAGTTTTTCAAGTATGTTGATTGTTCATGATCTATTCTAGAATTTTTATCTTGTGTTCTAAATCTTCTGCATACGATCCATAGAAGTTAATTTTTCTATCAGTTGGTATCAGAGCTATATTTTTGTAGAAGACTAGAATCAAGAAAATTTAGATTAGAATCAATCAATAAAAAAAAATACTCATTTAGGGCCGATGGTTCTTCCTTTGCCCTCCTTTTCAAATATTTAGGCTGCGAGAGGCAGCCGATGAAAGATCCCACCTGGCCAAGAAGGGTGGGGTGATAGATCCAAATAATCATTCAATCAAAAAAAAAATTGAAGAAAAGAAATAGGGGGTTGGTGGTTCTTCTCTGCCGTGCCCTTCCTTCTTGCAATCCACGACCAGACCAACAAGGCACTAGTTTCGGTGATTGGTGCTAGTCTTTCTACGACACTGGATCATTCGGCAAAGAATTTTCCATTGAAAACTAAAGAACAAAAAAAAAGGGCTGTCGGATCATCCTTCTTCCGTCGAGCCCACCTTCCCTTTCTCTCCTCTTAGCCATCTCCCAAGTAGTCAGAGGCAACCCAAGGAGTTGGCGGCGACCTACACAATCTTAGTGGGGATGCTATTGGAAAATGTATCCTAAAGCCAATCATCTAAGTCATAGATGATTGAAATTAGTGTATGAATTATCTAACAATAATAGTTATTTGGCTGGTTCATCATAGAAGTTCTATCTTCCTTAAATGAACTTCTAAATTATGATGAAGTCCTTAGAACCACAATCAATCAATAAAGAAGAATTTATCGAATGGTTTTTAAACTATTCATGATCAAATGATAAGTTATTAATAAGGATGATAACTTATCAAGTGTAGGTCATCGTATGCCATATGCGTTGGTTGTCCTCATAATCAAGTGGTGCGAAGACACTGATACGGCATCCAAATAAGATGTAAGAGTATATCTGCACTGAACGTGATCAATGTAGCACTCTACTATCAAGAGTAGCTAGCTAAGGCCAATGGATGTAAGTGTTCCTCCAACCTAAGATCACCACGGTGACTTGCAAGCAACTCACTATACTTTGGTGCCGGACTGCCTGTATTTTTAATATAGGTTCGAAAGATTTTTGGGTACAGTCAAATACTTATAAAGTTGGTGTGTGAGTTAAGATGGGATTGACCATCTTTGATTAACTTCAGGAAGAGAATAACTCGTTGTGTTTCAATTTAGCAAAATCTAGACCTAGGTAATCCTCGTGAGGAGTCATGAAATTTGCAAAATTTTGAGACATAATAAAAATAATTTGCATAAGTGTTGACAGCATACTCAAAGTTGAGCATTATTGATTATAGTGATAAATTATATGGTAACCATAGGCCAGGTTCTAAGAATGTTGCTTTGCAAATATTCGACCTATCTAGATGTCGAGAATCATTGCTAGATGGTTACTTTGATTAATACAAAAATTGATTTCTATGCTATCGACTTAGATTCGAATCTATAGGATCATACACATAAGAGGTTATAACCTAATCAGATGGTTAATCGATGATTGAGAATCGTTCTAAGGTCAAAAATTCAATGTGATGGATGTTTAACCTAATGCAAGTATTGCAGGAGGATCAACTAGCAATTGGATTGCTAATTGGCTCAATTTGATTGAGCAATCAGATTGAGATCAAGTCTAATTGAATTAGATTCAATTAAAATTAGTTTAAACTTAATTAGATTAAGTTTAATTTATTTATTGGATAAGCTAGTTGTAAGAAAAAAATAATTTTTAGTTAGACTAGGATTTAAGTACACCTAATTCTTAATTGAGTTAGGATTTAAGTCAGATTTAAATATGAATTAAATCTAACTTAGTTGGTTTTTTTGTTGTACTAGGATCATCCAAAATTAGGCTTGCACTAATCTTATTTTAATTGAATTCAAAATTATTTTGACCTAGTCAAATAGGAGGAGTCCCAGTTGGACTGGGACTCTCTCACATTCCTTGTGCCACCTAAGAGCCCATGCCCACACTTTTAATTCAAGAATTTTTACATGATTTCCTATGCCTAAGATTCCTTCTCCATGCTCCATAATCTTAGGTTTTGGGATCAAGTTTGAATTGATCAAAATTAGAAAGTGCTTGTGCATAGGATTCTATTTGATAGAGTTCTAGTTATCCAAAACACCTCCTCTCTCTATGAAAATTTCTCCATACCTCCCTTTATTATGTGTGCCACTAATTTCCTAATTTTTGTGCATGGCCTTGCTATTTCTCATGCAAAAAATCTGAGAGGGGGCATCCAAGAGTTGGACACCCCAAGGACTCTATCACACAGAGCCCAAATCCACTAAAACTCTTCCCTTGTTTTGACCTAGTCTTACATTGGTTTGGGGATGCCTCCTTCTATTATTTTTGAGAGTCAAAAATTCTGGGATAACCACTATAAAACTAGAAGGAAAAGGAGAGTTCGTGTGGAGGTTTGTGGCACCTACATCCTTGGAGAAAAGTCTTCATTAAGACATGAAAGGTTCATGTCTTGATGAAGACAAAGGTAAGAGAGAATGTCTTCTCTCATAGTTTTCTTTCATGGTTTACTTTCTTATTTTTCTTTGTAATTTTTATATGATAAAAATTTGAGAGAGAGAGAGGAAGATGGCATGGAGATCTGTGCTCCAAGGTGTTGGGGCTGGATGATCAATCTTGGACATGATCTAATCATGTCCTAATAAGAGAAGAAAAAGTGAAGAAGGTCTTCTCTTAGGGTTTCTTTGAAAACCCTTCTTCTTTATATTATATGAGATTTTTCTATGAGAAAAATCAGCAAGCGTTAGATCTAAAAATATGAGAAAAACCTAGAGAAAAAGGTCTCCCCTTGTCCTAGCATAAAGATATTTTTAGGACATCAATCATTGATCTCCTAAAAGAGAAGATTTGTCTTCTCTTAGGACTTTTTCTCACATATTTTTTTTTGATTTTTGAGAGATCCAAGAGTTAGATTTCTTCCTTATTTCTCCTCTTATTCTTCATCCCTTGGAGTATTCAAGAGATTCGAAGAATAATTTTTAAATTAACCATCAGAAGGAATCCATGAGAAGCTAGCATTTCAAGCGGATCTTCATTTGATGAACCTCCGATTTTGTTGCAGCCTCGTATGGACTTTTTGTAAGGTTAGATGCATGTGTGGCTCCAAAGACAATAACAAGAATCAATCATGGAGTTCTCGACCCATAAAAAGATAAGAGATTTGATCTCTTCTCTCACCTATATGTGATCTAGGATCTAGAGGGCAACTGAGCGTGACCACCTCGAGTAGTCATTAGGAAGTCTACCTTCTCGTCAATGACTGACTCGATGCTGCAGTAGTGTGTCTGGTTCTTTGACCTGAGATGCATCGGCAGTTCACCTTGAGGGTGTTATAGTTTGACTACACCATACTCGATCTCCTAGCCATATGGAACCCTGAGGTGTATGTTGGCTGTGACATGTTCATTGTAGGAACTGGATTGCATCAAGATGGGATCTATCTACCTCGGTGGTAGAGGAGTAGCCCTATGATGATCATGAGAATCAAGTCCTGAAGCCCATGGCCATGGCAGAGTGAAATAATAGAAAGAGTTTCTATTTAGATTTTCACATTGGACTCGAATCGAATGATTATATCATATGACAGAGACTAGGGTTTGACGAGTTTACCTTAACCCTAATCTGATCGGGGCTCAAGATAGAAGAACTTAATCACATAGGTAGCTGCACCAAGAGGTTCACATTCAGCTCTGATGGGTTGCCACCATATACTGCTAGGTGTCACTGGTGGATTTTGGGAGCAATTAGAATGATTTAGATGATCGATCATTCTAGCTGTTCGAATCAGAAGAGTTCTGATCCATCGAAAGGAGTTTCGATGATGTCGATGATAGAGATCATGACATATCCCATTACCATACAGAACTGAACCTAACTGGGTCACACAAACAAGGGTTTGAATCTGGTGATCATCAATTGAACTGATCTAGTTCAATTGATCTGAATGAGATTCAATTAGGTTCAAGGAAATCGTGCTAGCACTCGATTGAACCTAACGTTCTTCTTTTACTATCATAAATAAGTTGTTCTGTCTGAGCCAAAGGAGTTTGTGCTCAATCAGAGGCCTTCATATGGTCTGACTGGAGGTTGTCCAAGTCAGAATAGGTTGTCTTATTTGTAAGACATTACCTGCCATTTTTGGTCACCTGCCATTTCTTGTTCTTTGACTTTGGTCAAAAGTCTACCTTTGACTGGTCAAACGTTGACCATTCACCCTTTGACTTTTGACCACATGTCATGCACCTATTAGAGAGCTGGTGGGGGCTTGTCCCCCTGCCAGAACCTGGCAAGGAGAAGGGTGCACGCCAAGGGTGGCGTGAGCCCAAGTAGGAGGCGCCTAGGAGTCCTTGTTGGACAAGGACTCCATCTCCCTTTTGGATTCCAATAAGAGATCTACTAAGAATCCAGTTTGACTGGTCTTAGGCACCCTCTAAGGAGGAATCCAGGGGTCTCTATTCCAACCAATCAGATTTAGATCTGATTTCACAAAGGGTTGTGATTGGTTGAGAGGAAGAGGAGTTGGATCACAAGAGGTCTATAAATAAGACCCTGCGCCCAACCCTAATTCAAAAGTGAAAGTGAAGTCAATAGAGATTTCCCACGCCCCAAGGCTGCCTCTCCCCTCCTTCTCCATGCCATAGTCTCTTCTTCCCTTGCTCTCCACGTCCAAAAGGTGTTTTGGACTTTGGTTGGTGCTATTCAGATCAAGGAAAGGCGATCAAAAGCAAGAAGGCTGCGCTGCTGCAAAAGGACGACTGCAGATCTTCAAAAGAGTTTTGAAGATCCTCCAGATCAGATCCAGATCTAATTTTTGGAGGTGTGATAGAGAAAAAGAGGATCTCCAGATCCAACCTGAGTGGATACCGGTAGAGGCCAGGCGCTTGCGTGGCTAAGATCCAGAACCTTCCGCTGCAATCAGGATCATCTACAGGGTAATAGGATTACCCAAATCAGGTAAATTGAATTTGATTTAATTTATCTTGTTTTATTTTATTTATTAAAATAATAAGAATCAGATCTGAAATATATCAAGATCTGATTGAGATCAAGAAAAAAATTTTTGAAATATATCTCTTGATCTAATCAGATCTGAACGAACCTGGACCGGGAAATCAGGATTTCCCTACACTTCCGACATGAGATCATCATGGTGACTTGCAAGCAACTTACTGTACTTTAGTGCCAGACTGTCTATATTTTTAATATAGATTTAAAAGATTTTTTAATACAATTAAGTACTTATAAAGTTGGTGTGTGAGTCAAGATGGAATTGACCACTCCTGATTAACTTCGGAAGAGAATGACTCGTTGTGTTTCAATTTAGCAAAATCTAAGCCTGAGTAATCCTCGTAAGGAGTCACAGGATTTGCAAAATTTTGAGACACAATAAAGATGACTTATATGAGTGTTCATAGCATACTCAAAGTTGTCTTGAGCATTATTGGTCAAAGGAATAAATTATATGATAACCATAGGCCAGGGTTCTAAGAATGTTGCTTTACATACATTCGACCTATCTAGATGTCGGAAACCATTGCTAGATGGTTATTTTGATTAGTACAAAAATTAGTTTCTATGCTATCGACTTAGGTTCAAACCTATAGGATCACACACATAACAGGTTGTAACCTAATCAGATGGTTAATCGATGATTGAGAATCATTCTAAGGTCAAACATTCAATGCGATCGATGTTTAACCTAATGCAAGTATTGTAGGAGGATCGATTAGCAATTGAATTGCTAATTAACTCAATTTGATTGAGCAATCAAGCTGAGATAAAGTCTAATTAAATTATATTCAATTAGAATTGATTTGAATTTAATTAAATTAAGTTTAATTAATTTATTGGATAAGCCAATTGCAAGAAAAAAATAATTTTTAGTTGGACTAGGATTTGAGTGCACCTAATTCCTAATTTAGTTAGAATTTAAATCAAATTTAAATGTAATTTAAATCTAACTTAATTGATTTCCTAGTTGGACTAGGATCACCCATAATTAGGCTTATACTAATTCTATTTTAATTGGGTTCAAAATTATTTTGACCTAACCAAACAGGAGTCCCAGTTGGACTGGGACTCTCTCACATTTCTTGCACCACCTAAGAGCCCACGCCCACACTTTTAATTCAAGAACTTTTACATGATTTCCCATGCCTAAGATTGCTTCTCCATGCCCCATAATCTCAGATTTTTGGATTAAGTTTGAATTGGTCAAAATTGGAAAGTGGTTGTGCATAGGATTCTATTTGATAGAGTCCTAGTTATCCAAAACACCTCCTCTCTCTATGAAAATTTCTCCATGCCTCCCTTTATTATGTGCACCACTAATTTTTTGATTTTTGTGCATGGCCTTGCTGTTTCTCATGCAAAAAATCTGGGAGGGGAGATCCAAGAGTTGGATGCCCCAAGGACTTTATCACATAGAGCCCAAATCCACTAAAACTCTTCCCTTGTTT
Organism: Cocos nucifera; assembly: GCA_006176705.1. NCBI lineage: Eukaryota > Viridiplantae > Streptophyta > Magnoliopsida > Arecales > Arecaceae > Cocos > Cocos nucifera. Next base: position 36,510 of record QRFJ01000546.1, read on the forward strand.
TGACCTAGTCTTACATTGGTTTGGGGATGCCTCCCTCTATTATTTTTTAGCATAAAAAATTTTGGGATAACCACCATGAAACCAAAAGAAAATGGAGAGTTAGCGTGGAGGTTTGTGGCACCTACATCCTTAGAGAAAAAGTCTTCATTAAGACATGAAAGGTTCATGCCTTGATGAAGACAAAGGTAAGAGAGAATGTCTTCTCTCATAGTTTTCTTCCATGGTTTACTTTCTTATTTTTTTCTATGATTTTTATATAATAAAAATCTGAGAGAGAGAGAGAGAGGAAGATGGCATGGAGATTTGTGCTCCAAGGTGTTGGGGTAGGATGATCAATCATAGACATGATCTGATCATGTCCTGATGAGAGAAGAAGAAGAGAAAAAGATCTTCTCTTAGGATTTTTTTGAAAATCCTTCTTCTCTATATTATGTGATATTTTTCTATGAGAAAAATCAGCAAGTGTTAGATCTAGAAATATAGGAAAAACCTAGAGGAGAAGGTCTTCGCTTGTCTTAGCATAAAGATGTTTTTAGGACATCAATCGCTGATGTCTTGAAAGAGAAGATTTATCATCTCTTAGGGCTTTTTCTTACATGTTTTATTTCTGATTTTTGGAAGATTCAAGAGTTAGATTTCTTCCTTATTTCTTCTCTAATTCTTCATTTCTTGGAGTATTCAAGAGATCCAAAGAATAAATTTTAAATTAACCATTAGGATGGATCCGTGAGAAGCTAGCACTTCGAGTGGATCTTCATTCGACAAACCTTCAATTTTGTTGCAGTCTCGTGCAGACTTTCTATAGAGGCTGAATGCATGTATGGCTCCAAAGGCAACAACAAGAATCAATCATGGAGTCCTTGACCCATGCAAAGATAAGATATTTGATCTCTTCTCTCACCTAGATGTGATCTAGGGTCTAGATCTAAAATTGTTCAAGATTTAGGGTATTGATTTGATCAATACTAAAATATTAATTTTTAGATTTAAGAATATATTATGACATATTATAGATCCTAGTTGTAGGGTTTAGTAATTTGATTACATGCTTTTGTAGATTAAATGATTTAATTTACAACTTCCATTGCATTATATTTCAAAAAAATTTTGAAATTCATGCATGAAATCCTGCATATTTTCCATCAGACGCTAGGCGTGGTTCACCGTCGGGCTCTATGCAAATAAAAAAAAAAAAAAAAAAGGAAGGGAGAAGGCCACCGACGACTGATGGTGGGTGGCAGAGAGAGAGACCGATGACCAATGGCTTGGAGCCTCCCACCAACCGTCGAAGTGGAATCGATGAGGAAGGGTGTGGAATGAGCCCCCTACCATCAGGAGGAAGAAAACCTCCTTAAAGGGTAAACAGGTTTTGGATTTTGACCCAAAATCCAAACCCAATTTACCATTTTAAATAATATATAAAATTTGCATTTTAGTCCCTACAAGATATAATCTTAAATTCTCAATGGTAATCCCCCTCTATTTTCATCTCGACATGAAAAGTTAGAGGGACTGAAAGACTCATAAGGTTCTAGTGTGGGATCAGTTCAATTTGAATAGTTAAATAATCTAATCTACTTCAAATAAAGATAAAAGGGAATCCACGATGACAGAGAAAGATGAAGCAAAGAAAGCGCATAGTGTGGCACCCTGTAACAATGGAATTGAGCTTGGCCCTATCTCGGCCTTAATAAGCAGTTGAATCCTCTGCATGAGGAAGTCACCTCTACATCTTAGAATGTCAGTATCAAGGAAAGACAGAAATATGGGTTAATCAATAGTTCCCAATAGAGATAGATTTTCTGAATCTACAAACAGATATGGTTTTTGAACTAAGCCTGTTCCCACTCGTATACCAGCCAAAGTTAGGTAAAGAGGGTTTCTTGGCTTCTGAACTTAAAAGTGTCTTCTTTCTCTTAGGGGAAGCCCAAAGCTAGCAATCTCTTCCTTGCTCGACTTTCTGACTTGCCTTCATGAATCAAAGTTTAGCCTGATGAATGACAGGATTGCCTTGTGTTGGGATGGTAGGCAAGGTTCGGTACTCAGTTCCAGGCGGTTTGTTTTCTAGTAAGGTACTCAATCAAGCCGTTCAAGCAAGTGGATCGTAGAAAAACCACTTCTCTTGTGTGTCCTCCTCATGGGAGTAGGCACTAGTCTCAGGAAAAGCGGTAGGGGCTTCAGCTGTTGGAAATCCAGACACTGCTCCTGCGCAATCAGAGAAAGAAGAAAGGTAATCCATCTCGACATTCTTAGGGCTAACTCCTAAAGCAATCACAATAAGTTCACTTCGGGAATCAATACAATAAGATCTTTTCACTCTTTTTCTCTATATTATTTGATTTTAGTCCCAAAAACTAAAGTTAAAATTAAAAAATTAAAATTTATATAATTTTGTTTTGATCTCTAATTTAAGGAAATGTGGGTTTTAATGTTTGGTGACCACCAAAGTAGCCCATTCATTGAAATTTATAGGATCTCTCTATCAGATATTTAGAGAATTAAAACATATCAATTTCTTTTAATAAATTTATTTGCTATGGGTGCATTAAGTTATATTAAAATTGATAGGCATACTGGCTGATCTCTAAATTGAAGATTTATAAATTGGATTAGATTGTATCCACCAAAGTGGCCTATTTAATGATGTTTATAAGATTCTTCTATATCATATTTAAGAAGGAATAAAAACATCGCAAGATTATAGCATACAATAATCTCCTCAAAGGGAGCTCATTGTATGTTATAATTTGGAAGTAAAAATATTTTTATGATTGGTAAGTGTACATGGCCTAGGAATTCATTCTACCAAAGTAGATGAACCTCTGAAAGTTAATGATACCTTACAGGTATTATCCACTAGACGTATGAGAGAAATCTTATGTGGGTCACTTCTTTTCAAAGAAAGTTTGTGGTATTACACCAAGGGCTCTCATTAAAGTAATACTTATAAAGTTTCTTAAGCATGTTGATTGCCTATATTTATCCATTATTTGACTGCTTTAAATTTATTTTGCAGTTAGCACCATTGCAATAAATAACACTACTACTCCAATTGAAACTCTGACTGAAATAAATTATAAAAGGTAGAAACATGATATTGAATTGGCATTAGATTTGATGGATTTGGATATTACTTTGTGTTATAATCCTCCATCTCAGATAACTGATTAGAGTACTGTAGAACAGAAAGGTGCCTATAAAAAGTAGAAGAAAGCAAATCGGTTGAGCTTAATGATTATGAAGAGATCTATATCTAATTCCATTTTGGATGCCATACCTGATAATGGAAATGCTAAATAATTCTTTGATGTCATAAGTAAGAGGTATGTATAATCTGATAAAGCTAAGGCTAGAGAGTTTATGAAAAAATTAGTTAACATGAGATATGATGGTATTGGTGGAGTTAGAGCTTACCTCATGAGATTGGAGAGTATTGCATCCAAGCTTAACAGCCTAGATATATCTATTCTAACAGTCTTCATTATTCATCAGGCCCTTAATTCGCTTCCTACATAATTTAATCAACTTAAAATAATTTATAACACACAAAGGGATAAATGGAATGTAAATGAACTTATTTTAGTTTGTGCTCAAGAGGAAGAAAAATATCTTAGAAAAAAGGGTAAGAGTGTTAATATAGTATATCAACCATATCCTAAAGGTTCCAATTATAAAAGGAAGAAGGAAAATGGTCCCAAAAGAAATGGTCAATCTTACAATCATAAGAGTAAAAATCAAAATCCTGGAGGCCCTCAAGTTATTGTTAAGAAAACTTTTAAGTGCTTCTTTTGTAAGAAGAAAGATCATAAGAAAATGGAATATTTCAAATACAAGAGTTAGCTAGAAAAGGAGAACCAGCAAGGAGGTAATTCATTAACCTTTGTTTGTTTTGAATCCAGATTGATAGATGTTCCATTAAATTCTTGGTGGGTAGATAGTGGGGCATCTATTCATATCACTAATTCTTTGTAGGGGTTCATAAACAAATGAAAGGTAACTAAGAATAAAGTGAATCTTTTCATAGGAAATAGAGAAAGAGTTTAAGTTGATTTTATTAGAGACATTAGGCTAGAATTAGTGTCTGATTTTATACTTATCTTAGAAAATACTGTTTATGTACCATCCATGAGATGGAATTTGATTTTTCTTTCTAAACTTGATTCTAGTGGTTTCAAATTTACTTTTGGTCATAAAAAATTTAAATTATTTTTTGACTCTAAATTTATTAGTGGAGGTCTTTTATCTGATGGATTATATCATCTTAATGTTATCTATAGGAATGATTTTTCTTCTATGCATGCTGATGGTATTATCCCTAAAAGATGATTAACTAAAGATAAATCCTTTATGTTATAACATAAACGATTAGATCATATTTCTAAAGAAAAAATTCAAAAGTTAATTGATAATGAAATTCTTTATTCTCTTGATTTTAGTGATCTTCATACCTATGTTGACTGTATTAGGGGTAAATTTACAAAGACTAAAAGAAAGGAGTCAAAATGTAGCAATAATCTTTTAGAACTCATTCATATAAATATTAGTGGATCTTTAAAACCTACTATTTATGGTAGTAAATATTTTATTACCTTGATTGATTATTTTTCTCGCTTTGGATATATCTATCTTCTGAAAGAAAAATTCGAAGCACTTGATAAATTTAAAATCTTCAAGACTGAAGTTGAAAAATAGCATGAGAAAATAATCAAAATAGTAAGATCTGATCATGGTGGAGAATATTATGATCGATATGGTGAATCCGACCAGCAAATGGGACCATTTACCAAATTCTTATAGGAGTGTGAGATAGTTGCCCAATGCACTATGCTTGAAACTCCTAAATAAAATGGTGTAGCTAAAAGACATAATCTTACTCTTAAAGATATGGTTAGAAGTATGATGAGTGGATGCAATTTACCTACATATCTCTGTGGCTTTAAAAATTATCATCTATATCTTAAATAGAGTTCCTAATAAGGTAGTTCTAAAGATGCCTTTTGAATTATGGGTAGGTAGGAAGCCCAGCATTAATCATTTTCATGTTTGGAGTTGTTCTATTGAGGTTAAAATTTATAATTCATTAGAAAATAAATCTAAGCTTAGAACCACTCGTTGTTACTTCATTGGCTATCCAGATAACTCTAGAGGATACAGATTCTACTGTCCTAATAGAGACAAAGTTTATTGAGTCTATTCATGCCAAATTTTTGAAAATAAATATAGATGATGGTAGATGCTCTTATACTAAAAATAACATATTAAAAGAAGGACAGGTTGTTGTTCCTATACCTGCTATCAAAAAAGATCATATTTCAGTCTATTGAAAAAATAATTAAATAGCAGCAAATAATTCAACCGATCACAGCATCTCCACAACCAGTTAATGATATATCAATAAGAAGATCAGTTTAGAGAAAGAAGATCTGCTATTCTCAATGAGTATGTAGTTTATTTGGATGAAAATAATTATGACATTAGTCATATGATTGATCTAGTCTCTTATGATCAGGCTATTACATATTTTCAATCAAACAAGTGGATTGAAGCTATGCATGATGAGATGCAATCCATGGCTAATAATAAAGTATGGGAGCTTGTAGAATTACCTAAAGGGTTTAAACCCATAAAGTGTAAATGGCTATTTAAAATCAAAAGAAATTTCAATGGAAATATTCAGTGCTGTAAAGCATGACTAGTTGCAAAAGAATTCACATAGAAAGAAGGCATAGATTATAATGACACCTTTTCTCCCATCTCTTGCAAAGATTCCTTCAAAATAATTATGGCACTGGTGGTCCACTTTGATCTTGAGCTTCATTAGATGGATGTTAAAACAGCCTTTCTGAATGATAATCTTAATGAAAAAAATTATATATTTCAGCTAGAAGATTTTGTTGAAACTGGAAAAATACATATGGTGTGTAGACTTAAAAAATCCATCTATGGTCTTAAGCAAGCATCACGACAATGGTATCTTAAGTTTGATAACATTGTGAATTCTCTTGGATTTGCAAAAAATAAAGTGGATCAAAGCATATATCTCAATGTTAGTGAGAGTAAATTTATCTTTCTTATTTTATAGGTAGATGATATCTTGCTTGCTAATAATAATATAGTTTTGTTGTATGAGATAAAACATTTGCTATCCAGGACCTTCGATATGAAGGAACTTGGAGAAGCTTCATTTATACTTGGTATTGAGATTCACAGGGATAGAGACCATGATTTGTTAGGATTATCTCAAAGAACTTATATTGATCATATTCTAAGAAGGTTTGGTATGCATAACTATAAACTTGGAGACATACCTATGGTTAAGAAAGATAAATTCAGTAAAAATCTAAAAAAAATTAATATTTTTCCACCATAAGATCATTCAGATCTGATTGGATCTGAAGGAATATTTCAAAATTTTTCTAAAAATTCTAATAAGATCTATCTCAGATCTAATCCTATATACCTGATATTAAATTTAAAAATTAAAATTAAATTATATTAAATTTCATACCTTGTTTGGATAATCTGATTATCCTGTCGATGATCTGCTGAAGCTCGGGATTCTAGATGTAACCACGCAAGTGCCTGATCTCTATTGGTATTCACTCAAGCAGGACCTAGACATGATCTTCTTCTAAATCTGATTTCTAAAAATCAGATCTAGATCTGATTTGTAAAGCCTTCAAAAGATGGATAAAGGCCATGCGATCATCTCACGAACACGTACTATGTCTTCCTAATCCTTGCGCCAATACCTTGTTTCTTCCTCACTGGATTCATCCAAACTTTTGGGCATGGAGAGGGGAGAGAGAGGATCAGAGGGAGGCATGGAAGAGAGGAGGGGTAGCCTTGCAGCATGGTGAATGGGCAAAAGCATGAAACCTTAAGCGCAGATAGGGTTTAAATAGACCCTACTGCACCATACAGTGCCACATCACTTCGATCAATCATATTGTTTCATTCAATCAGATCTTAATCTGATTAGTGGAGTGATGTCACCTGATCCAATCAGATTAGAGATCCCTTTAATCCTCCATAGGTGGTGCCATAAATGGATAGGCCTAAATACTTTGGTACCCAAGAGTCCATATTCATCAAACAATCCCTAGTGTCCCATCTGTATGGGACTCCTCCCTTTTCTCCATGTGCGCACGCCAACTATGGACGTGCGCACAAATTTGTGCATAGAATTCAAGGGGGTGTGCGCCCCAACGAGATGTCCAAAGGAGGTGCACTCGCTTGCCCCTTCTTTCCTGCATTGGGACATCTCATGTTTGGGCAGTGATAGAAAATGGCAGGTAACGACAGGAATTAGCAGGTGTTGTCTTATTTCCATCTGATGGATTAAGATAACCCATTTTTGTCCTGGACAAGCTCTAGTTAGATAAAGACAAACTCCTACAGGATTCTCTGGTGAGCCAAAACTAATTTGGCTCAACTGAGATGAACCAGAAAAACTATAGAAGAAGAAAGTTAGGCTTAATCATGTGCTAGCATGATTTCTTTGAACCTAATTAGAACTAATCCAAATCAATCAAATTGGGTTAGCTTGATTGATGACATCCAGACCCAAACTCTTATTTGTATGATCCAGTTAGGTTCGGTTTCATATGGTAATGAGATATGTCATGATCTCCTTCATCGATATTATCAAAACACATCTTTCGATGGACCAGAACTTTTTTGATTCATACAATTAGAATGATCGATCATCAAGATCATTCAAATTGCTCCCGAAATCCATCAGTGATACTTAGTAGTATGTGGTGGCAAGCCATTAGAACTAAAAATGAACCTCTCGGTGCAACTACTTGTGCGATTGGATTCTTCTATCTTGAGTCTCGACAGAATTAGGGTTAAGATGAACTCGTCAAACCCAATATCCATCATATGAACTAATCATTTGGTTCAAGTTCGATGTAAAATTCTAATAGAAACTCTTTCTATCATCTTCACACTATCATGGCCATGGGCTTATAGACTCAATCTCATGATCACCATAGGGCTACTCCTCATCTTTCAAGGTAGATAGATCCCCTATTGATGCAATCTAATTTCGACAATGAATATGCTATAGCCAACATATACCTCAGGATTCTAAATGGCTAGAAGATCGAGCTATGGTATAGTCAAACTATAACATCCTCAAGGTGAACTATCGATACACCTTAGGTCAAAGAACTAGATATACCATTGCAGCATCAAGCCAGTCATTGACGAGAAGGTAGACTTTCTTATGACTGATCGAGGTGCTCACGCTCAGTACCCTCATTCTCTAATGAGTATCTATACTCTCACTTCAGTATCTCTACATCGTAGACTCAAGACTCATCTACTCTAAGAAAGTGATCGTATACCAATCTTTTGGATCGATCACCATCCTCGTGATGATCCTATGGTCAAGAGCAGTTTATGAGTTAATTATGAAAATTCATGTCTTAAATTTTTAACTCTTGAAAATATGAATTATCATTACCATTAACTCAAAGGATGTATCATAGACACTTTAAATACATACTACGATAGAAAATAATCTTTTATTAATTTATAGTTAAAATAATAAAATTGCCATTAGAAGTGTACAAGTGTTAGCCAATTTGGCTTCTAGGGCACACATCTAACAAACTCCCACTTGATCTAAAGCTAATTGGATATAAATCTAAGTCCCGTCTTCTTAAGATGGGCTTCAATCTTCTACTATCCTAATGGCTTCGTTAGTGGGTCAGTCACATTGTCTGCGGTGTCGACTCTCCTGACCTCAATGTATTCCTTCTCTAGATAATTACAGATGAGATAAAATCACCGCTCGATGTGCTTGAATTTCTGATGAGACCTCAGCTCCTTAGGTAGGGCTATAGTACCATTATTATCGTAGTACAAAGGGACGGCATCCGATGGCATCACTTCGAGCTCTGTGATGAAATTTTTATATCAAAATGCCTCCTTCGCAACCTCTGATGCAGTGATGTACTCTGCTTCCATAGTGGAATCTACTATCACCGTCTGTTTGGAACTCTTTCAGCTAACAGCATCACCATTGCATCCAAACAAACTTTTAGATGTCGACTTTTGATCATCTATGTTGGATATAAAGTCTGAGTCTGTATATCCCTGGACCTAAAGTTTTTTATTACTAAAGACTAGAAACATATCCGTATTCCTTCTTAATACTTAAGGATATAATTCACAGAAGTCCAGTGCTCTTCGCCTGGATTCGATTGATACCTGCTTGTGACACTCACGGCATGGGCAATATCATGTTGTGTACATAGCATGGCATACCGGAGGCTCCCTATTGTCGAAGCATAAGGGATCTTGCTCATGCATTCAATCTCCTCAAGTGTGCTAGGACATATCTTCTTGGAGAGATGAATACCATGTCTAAAGGGTACTAGATCTCTTTCGGAGTTTTTCATGCTAAACCTCTTTAGCACCTCCTCTATATATATCTTCTATGGGAGTCCTTGCATCTTATTCAGTCTATCTCTATAGATCTTTATTTTCAAAATAAAGGATGCTTCTTCTAGATCTTTCATAGAGAACTCTTTAGATAACCATATTTTGATCGTGGTCAATATGAAAATATCATTCTCAATTAGGAGGACGTCATCCATATATAATACAAGGAAGACAACAGCGCTCCCACTGATCTTTTTGAATATATATGGATCCTCCTCATTTTTGATGAAACTAAATAATTTGATCACATCATTGAGATGAGCATTCCAGCTTCGAGATGCTTGTTTAAGTCCATATATGAATCTTTTCAGCTTGCATACCTTATGATCACCATCATTGGATGTGAAACCAAGTAGCTGTTCCATATAGATATTTTTCTCAAGATATTCATTTAAGAATACCATTTTTACATTCATCTACCATATTTCATAATCGAAATAGACTGTAACATAAGCAATATACAGATGGATTTAAGCATGGCTACTGACGAAAAGGTATCCTGATAGTCAATGCCTTTACATTGACTATACTCTTTAGCTAGGAGCCTTGCTTTGAATGTTTTTACATTTCCATCAGTATCTATCTTTTTCTTGAAGATCTATTTACATCCAATACGTACTATACCTTCAGATAGATCTACCAAGGTGCAGACTTGGTTTGAGCCATTGAGTCAATTTTTAACCTCATTGCCTCTAACTATTTTTCGAAGTCGATATCTGATATCACCTCATCATAGGTCTTGAGATCATCATCATAAACCCCATTTTCTATGAGAAATATTTTTTCAACATCCTCTAAAATAGTACCTAAGTACCTTTCAGGAGGACGAAAAATCCTAGTTGATTTTTGAGGTGGAAGAGGTAGTATTTGGACTGGCTCAATCTGATTGGGTTCCATAGGTTCCTTAGCTCGTTGCTGTTCGAAAACCTTCTCCTTTAGCCTAATCTATCTCTTGATGCCATCATCTTGAATAAATTATTTTTTAAGAAAAATAGCATGTCGACTCATAATTACATTATGGTCTTCTAAAAGATAAAAATAATATCCTAACAACTCTTTAGGATATCCAATGAATTGATCTCTAAAGGACCTAAATTCTAACTTGTCCGTCTGCTATCTCTTGACATGAGCCAGAGGACCCCAAATTCTGAGGTGTCTCAGACTTGGTTTCTTACCATGTCCTATCTCATACGGTGTGGTAGGAATAATTTTAGAAGGAATATTTTTCGGTAAATATATTATGGTCATAAGACTATATCCCCAAAGAAACTCAGGGAGGTCTATGAAGCTCATCATGGATCAGACCATATCTAATAGGATCTGATTTCTCTATTCTAAAATTCTATTGAGTTAAGATATTCTAGGTGGAGTCCATTATGAGACTATGTCATTATCTTTGAGATAGTCTAAAAATTTTCTACTAAGGTATTCACCTCCTTGATTTGATCGAAGAACCTTAATGAATTTTTTTATTTATTTTTCTACTTCGAGACTGAATTTTTTGAACTTTTCAAAGGCTTCAGACTTATGTCGCATCAAATACATATAACCATATCGAGATAAATCATCAGTAAAGATGATAAAGTAGATATAATTACCTCTGGCTGGCACATCAAATGAGCCACACACATCTATGTGTATCAGGGTAAGTAGGTCTGTGGCCCTTTCCCCATGTCCTATAAAAGAAAGCTTGGTCATTTTGCCACTAAGACATGATTCACAAATCAGATATGACTCGAAAGTCAACGAACTCAATAGTCTGAATTTCTCCAGTTTATTAATCCTGTCTTTAGCTATATGACCTAGCCTAAGGTGCCAAAGATACCTATCATTTAGATTATCCCTAGGTCACTTTGATCCTATGGCATTCACGTTTTGGTCGATATTGAAAATAGAAACATCAATATGTAACTAATAGAGACCATTTATAAGAAAATCATCTACAATTTTATTTTTTTCAAAAAGAATATTATAATAATCCTTAAGAAAACTAATTACATAGCCTTCATATGCTAAAAATAAAATAGAAATCAAATTTCTGCTTGCTGCAGGCACATAATAATAGTCCTTAAGTACTAAATCTAATACTAATGATAATCGAAGAGGATAGATTTTCATGGCCACAACAGTAACTCTTGCTCCATTTTTGATGTACAGAATCATCTTACCATCTCTCAACCTCCTGCTCTCCTCAAGATCCTGCATACAAGTATACAAGTGAGCACTCGAACCAAAGTCAAGCACCCAACTGGATGTAGAAGAAATCATAAGGTTAGATTCTATAACGAGCATACCTCTAGAAGGATCTACCTCCTTCTTGTTCTTCAGGCTGGCCAGGTATAAAGAATAGTTCTGCTTCCAATGACTGTCGGTGTTGCAATGAAAATATTTTTTTTTATTCACGGCCTTCTTCTTCGGCACTCCCTTCTTCTTCTTCCTACTTTCAGTCTTCTGCTTTTTTGTAGACTTCTTCTTCTTCTTTCCAAAAAACTTTCTTCTGGAGAAAGTCCACTCCATAGTAAGCACTGAGCCCTTTGAACCTTTCAAAGAAAGCTCAACAGTAACCAGCATGTTCATCAATTCAGTTAAAGTATATTACAACTTATGCATATGGAAGTTCATGATGAACTACCCATATACATCAGTCAAGAACTGCAAGATCACATTAATTTATAAGTCCCTATCTAGCTTGACACCGAGCTTTTCAAGCTCTTCTAAGTTCTTAATCATCATCAGATAATGATCTTGGACCGATTGTCCATCATACATTTGAGTCTTAAAAAGTCTTCTAGTGACTTGATACTTGGCTGCATGACTCTCCTCATTAAACAAATCTTATAGGTGAGCCAATATTTGGCAAGCAGTCTTGATGTCCTCATATTGGTGCTGAAGCTCATCAGACAGCGAGCCCAACATGTAGTACCTAGCTTTATTATCTTCATCTATTCACTTTTTTAGGAACACTCTCTGTTCAACGGATGGACGGGCTGGTAAGGTGGGAGGTTTCTAGTCCAATACATGAATCAGCCTTTTAGAATCCAAAATAATTTTATAGTTTCGAAGCCAATTCTTGTAATTAGATCCGATCAGTCTATGGGTATCTAGGATATGGGCTAGTGGATTGGATGCAGACATTTTCCTATAGAGAGTCAAAGTTTCTAGTTAAATTTTTTAATTAGACTTGATCAATTTATTTAAAAATTTTATTTTTAAATAAATTAAACTTTCACTATTTTCTCGGATCCCTACACTTTCTTGGTAGAGATGTAAAAATCTCTATGATTAATTGATTTTTAGTGGATGGTGCTGTCCCATCGACTGGCTTGCCACCTTATCTAATAGTTATTGGTGATGGATCAACTGATGAGTGGACAACTCTTGTCTAATAATTTTCTAATCATGGTGTACCCAAATCTGATCTTTAATTCATGAAGCTCATCATGCCTAGAATATTGCACCACTTCTTAGTTAAGTTAGATCCACCATTTGCATAAATTGGATTCCTTATTGGATCCCTCATCATATCTAGAATATTGAGCCTAACCCATCCTCCAACCTGTAGCATCCAATACCTAATAGACATGGTTGCATCTTTCTAGTGCAACTAAACCACTATAACCAATCGAGAATGATCAACCTCCGGAAGGACCCGCATATCTACAATGATGGAAGACCTATGACTTCAAATTTTCTTAGAGAGATTTGATTTTGATCTCTTTAAACTTGACTTAGTCATAATAATTATGACTAACCTAGTGGCATAGGTTAACTCAAATTGTTAGCCACCTCTAATCAGAATCGGATTGACTCAAATGGCCAGATAAGTGAGATCGATGGAAAGGATAAGACATTAACTTAACAAGAATGCATTCAGATTGAGTAGCCTCTAATTAAAAATCAGTTGGTCGTATCTTCTAAACTTAAGGATAATCAAACTGAGATTAATCAATTTTGTCCTTAAGGATAATACCAAAAAGTGGCTTTATAGTCTTCCAAATCAATCTATCACAACTTGGGAGGGCTTTATGAGAATATTTTTTAAAAAATATTTTTCTCATCACAAAACAACTAGAATTAGAAATAAAATAAACCAATTCTATCAACTGCTAGTGAATCATTTTGGAAATACTTCGACTGATTCAAGAACCTCTTGACTCAATGCCCACACCATGGAATAGAAACTTGGAGGCTATGCCAAATAATTTATGAAGGGTTAGATTCAAATTCCCGAACAATGCTAGAATCCATGTGCTATGAACAATTTATGTACAAAGAACCAAATGAAGCTTGGCAATTTTTAGAAGACCTAGCCAAAAAAAGTTTACAATGAAAAATAACTAGAAAACTAGAAAAATCTACACCTTCAAGAGGTGGAATATACCAAAGTCAAACCTCCCTAGCTGTAGAAGCCAAAATTGCAACTTTGACACATAGGCTAGAGGCCTTAGAACTTCAAAGACCAGCCAGTGTGAATCAAGTATCTGTACCCATATGCAATAGATGTAACACACCAGACCATGCCCTTGAGGAATGTCCCCTCGTTGTGAACCAATCAGATAATGGATGTGTACAAGTGAATGCCACATATCAAAGACCATTGAACAATCCCTATGCACCCACCTATAACCCAGGTTGGAGGAATCATCCAAATTTTTCATGGTCACAAAATCCAAATGTAGATGGTCCAAGTTTTAATTAGTAGAACCTAAGGCCTAATCCTATGATAAACACCCTGCCACCACCAGGCTTTAATATTAATGAAAAAAAAAATTTCTTTAGAGAAAAGCCTGGAAGCCCTAGCCAAATCTAATACTGACACCAATACCATCTTAAGCAATTTCATGCAAACCATGGGCCAAATTTTGAATTCAAATTCTCAGGCCATAGCCCGCTTAAAAATATAAGTGAGTCAGCTAGCATCTACCATAAGTGAACGTGAATGAGGTAGGCTACCTAGCCAACCCGAGCCCAACCTAAGAAATCGAAATGGTAGACCATCCCAAGGAAACCAGGTTAATCAAGTTAATGCTATTCATTCCTTGAGATCAGGAAAATAAGTGAATAATAAGGTAAATACACCTAACACTAGAGAAGACTTGAGTGTTGAGTCTTTTGAGCCACCTAACGAACAATCTACCTTACAAACTCAAGCTCCTAAAATTGATAGTGCACCAAACCAGATGACCACAATCTCTAGAGCTCCTTTCCCAAATCGATTAAGGTCTAATAAATAATCGGAACACTTAGATGAAATGTTAGAGATATTTAAGCAAGTTCAAGTAAACATTTCTCTACTAGACATGATCCAACAAGTTTCAACTTATGCCAAATTCTTAAAAGATCTTTGCACCAAGAAAAAGATGACTAACGTACCAAAGAGAGCTTTCTTAGTAGTAGGTGTGAGTTTATATTTGTTAAGTCATATGCCTATAAAGTACAATGACCCAGGTTCTCCAATAATTTCATGTGTCATAGGACAAACCCACATTAAGAAGGCATTACTTGATTTAGGGGCTAGTCTAAATATTTTGCCCTATTCAGTTTATAAGTAATTAGGATCGGAAAAGCTTCAGCCAACAGGGATCACATTACAATTAGAAAACCAATCTTTTAGAATCCCCAAGGGAATGGTAGAAGATGTTTTGATTAAGGTTGGAAGTTTTATCTTTCCAATCATTTTGTCATTTTGGAGACTGAGCCAATATCAAATCCTAAGGGTCAAATCCCAGTGATTTTAGGAAGACCATTCCTAGCTACTGCTAATGCTGAAATCAATTGTCAAAATGTACTTATGAAACTATCTTTTGGAAACATGACTATCAAGCTGAATATTTTCAATTTGGAATAGGAATCTGCTAAGCATGGTAATGTAAGTATAGTCCAACATGAAATTTATGAACCCATAGATATTAGCGATGAGGAAGTCGATCTTGAATTTAGTATCTGGCCAACCCATGAATGTTAGAACCTAAATAAAATACTTGAAGATAATAAAAATGGCCAGAGATGGGAGCCTCCCACTGAACCACCCATAGAAATGACTAAACCATCACCTGAGTCATCAAAAGAAGAGGCACCCAAAGTAGAGTTGAAACCTCTTTCTGAGCACCTCAAGTATGTATATTTAGGTCCAGAGAAAACCTTGCCTATAATTATTGCATCAGACCTAAATCCTAACCAAGAAGAGGAATTATTAACAGTCTTAAGAGAAAATTGAGAAGCAATAGGCTGGACCATGGCAAACATTAAAGGAATAAGCCATTCCATAGGTCAACATAAGATACACCTAGAGGAAGAGGCTAAACCAACTCGAGATGCCCAAAGAAGACTAAACCCAGCCATGAAAGATGTAGTCAAAAAGAAAATTCTGAAATTGTTGAATAATGGAATTATTTATCCAATTTTTGATAGTTCATGGGTAAGTCCTGTACAAGTGGTACCAAAGAAATCTGGGATAATAGTAGTCCTGAATGATGCTAATGAACTTATCCCAACTAGGACCCAAACGGGGTGGAGAGTCTGTATAGATTATAGAAAATTGAATGCAGCTACAAAAAAAGATCACTTTCCTTTGCCATTTATTGATCAAATATTGGAAAAATTAGCTGAACAAGAATTTTACTATTTTCTAGATGGATACTCTGGTTATAATAAGATCCCCATAGCCCCTGAAGATCAGGAAAAGACCACATTCACCTGCCCATTCAGAACCTTTACTTATAGGCGTATGTCCTTTAGACTATGTAATGCTCCAACAACCTTCCAAAGATGTATGATCAGTATATTTTTCGATATGATTGAATGATTTCTATAAATTTTTATGGATGACTTTTCTGTCTTTGGACCTAGCTTCTCTGAATGCTTAAACCATCTAAGACTTGTTCTAGGAAGATGTAAGAAGAAGCATTTGGTTCTTAATTAGAAAAAATGTCAATTCATGGTCAGAGAAGGTATAGTCCTTGGCCATGTAATTTCGAAGAAAAAAATAAAAGTTGACATGGCCAAAGTTGGCCTGATTGCAAGTCTTCCACCACCCAAGACTGTTAAAGAAATTCGTTCATTCTTAGGACATGCTGGATTTTATAGAAGGTTCATATCTGATTTTAGCAAAGTGGCTCATCCTTTGACAAACTTGTTAGCAAAAGAAGCAAAATTTAAGTTTACTTCTAAGTGCCTTGAGTCTTTTGAATTCCTTAAAAAAGCACTCATTTCAGCCCCCATCATTCATCCACCTATCTGGACCGAACCTTCTGAGCTCATGTGCGTTGCATCTGATCATGCTGTAGGTGCAGTCTTAGGTTAAAAAATCAACAAGCTACCGAGGGTTATTTATTATGCAAACAAAATATTAAATGATGCGCAGCTTAATTACACCACCATAGAGAAGGAATTCTTAGCTGTTATCTTTGCCCTAGAAAAATTTAGGTCCTATTTGGTTGGATCTCATGTTATTGTCTATACTGATCGCTTAGCCATTCGACATCTCCTAGCAAAGAAAGATGCTAAGGCATGATTAATCTGATGGATCTTGCTCCTTCAAGAATTTGATCTAAAAATTAAAGACAAGAAAGGGATAGAGAATGGAGTTGCTGATCACTTATCCTGAATCATAGTTGCGCTATCTAATGAACCACCTATCAATGAGTATTTGCTAGATGAACAACTCATGTCAGTGTTCACTGAATCTTGGTATGCAGATATTGTGAATTATTTAGCCATTGGTAAAGTGCCTTCTCATTGGACTAGTCAGGATAAACACAAATTCTTTTTCCAAGTAAAGTATTTCATTTGGGATGATCCATATCTATTTAAACAGTGTCCTGATCAGATTATTAGAAGGTGTGTTCCTGATAATGAGGTTAAAAGTATTCTGTCATTTTGTCATGACCAAGCATATGGTGGTCATTTCGCATCCAAGAAGACTACTGCCAAAGTACTTCAATATGGATTTTATTAGCCTAATTTATTTAAGGATGCACATGTGTACTATAAAAGTTGTGATCGATGCCAACAAATGGGTCAGATTACAAAGAGAGATATGATGCCACTTAATCCAATCTTGGTAGTTAAAATTTTTGATGTTTGGAAAATTGATTTTATGGGACCATTTTCGAATTCCTTCAGAAATGAGTATATCTTAATGGCTGTTGATTATGTTTTCAAGTTGGTAGAAGCTATTCCATGAAATCCAATGATAACAAAGTGGTCATTAAATTTCTTAAGAAAAATATTTTTTCTCGCTTTGGTACTCCTAGAGCAATCGTTAGTGATCAGGAAACACATTTTTACAATCGACCCTTTACCGCATTAATGAAGAAATATAATGTTACCCACAAATTATTCACACCATATCATCCTCAGACTAGTGGGCAAGTTGAAGTATCAAATAGATAAATCAAACAAATCTTGGAGAAAACTATTCATGCCTATAGGAAGGATTGATCTGTGAAATTAGTTGATGCACTTTGGACCTACCATACTACCTACAAGACCAACCTAGGAATGTCTCTCTATAGGATTATGTTTGGAAAACCATGTCACTTGCCTATTGAGTTAGAACATAAAGCCATGTGGGCAATAAAAAAATTAAATATGGACCTAGACGTAGCTAGAAACCATAGGAAGCTTCAGATCAATGAATTAGAAGAACTGAGAAATGAAGTTTACGAGAATGCCAAGGTATACAAGGAACGGATGAAAGTATTTTATGATCAAGCAATTCATAGAAAATCTTTCAATCCTGGATAAAAAGTTCTTTTGTATAATTAAAGATTATATCTTTTTCCTGGAAAGCTTAGGTCTAGATGGACAGGACCTTTCTTTGTTAAAAAAGTTTTTCCATACGGGGCTATAGAAATTGAAAACCCAAGCAATGGTGTTGTTTCTAAAGTTAATGGTCAACGATTGAAACCATTCTTAGAATTACCCATAGAATCTATGGAGGAAGCCATGGTTCTTTATGAACCAACATATCTCGGTTAGTCTGTTATCACTGTTTAGTCTGACTGAAGACTTTAAACTTAGCGCTTGTTGGGAGGCAACCCAATATTTCTTGAATCTAATTTATTTTTTTAGTTTATTTTCTTTTTAGGCTAAGTTGGAGAAGGATCAAAGCTTCAATACCCATGCTAAATGAATAAACATAATTTACACCCTTTTATTTGCTCTCCCTCCCCATTGAGGACAATGTCAATTAAAGTTAGGAGGTAAAACAAAAAAATTAAAAAAATAATAATAATAAATAAATATATTTATATATATATATAAATCAAATTTTAAAACTATTTTGAATTTTTTTGGATAAATCATATTTTAGGAAAGAGAATCTTAAGCAAAATAAACTAGAAAAAATAATAAAGTTAGAAAGTATTAATTAATAATGGTAGCGAGTTAAGAAACAGATTACTTGATCAGGCCATTAGCAGCCTACTTAGGTCATTTAAAGGCTAACAGCACTTCTAATTGCACATGCACACTAATGAAGCATAGTAGGTGTTGATTATAAGGATAATTGAGGATTTAATTATCACTAAAAATTGATAATTTATATATAACTCAATTAAAGAAATTTGAATTTAAGAAAAGAGCTATCTGCTTAAACAAAAAGTGCTAAACACAGAGTATATATGGATTGCCCTAAACTAGAACTCTACAAGTGTAGAAGTTCACATCAAACGATGAAGAAAAGGTCAGGATGCTCAGCATAATTTTCAAAAAAAAAAAAAAAGCAGTATGAAAGCTACCTTAATTCATGCACTTAACTTGGGAGTATATAGAAAACTAACCAAAATAGGTGATAAAAGAAGATTTGTTTGTCCTTTAAATCAACATCCAAATGCTAAGTTAGTATTCAACGAAACCAAGTGCTGAAAATCTTTAGATGAACTCTAAGAAAATTTTTGATTAATCTGCTACGAAATTTACTTTTGAAACTCAATATTTAGTTAGTAATACTTTCTAAACTTTTAATCTTAAATCCTAGATCTATTCTTGTGAAGGAGGATCTTAATGAAATATGGTAATTGATCTAAATTAAATTTTTTTTTACTTGAGGACGAGCAAAGCTTAAGTTAGAGAAAGTGATAAGTACCATAAATTTACTAATAAAAATATTAATTTATTAATTAATTTATATTAATTTTTAAAAATTAATATGGTAATTTTTAAAAATATATATGGTAATTAATTTTTTATTTTTAAAAATTAATAATTAATTTATATATATTTTTAATTAAAAATTAATAAAAATTAAAAAATAAAATTTTATTATCAATGGAAAGAGCTCATTTTTTTTATCACAATGAAATAAGTTTCGAATAAAATGAAGCTAAAACAAAGAAAACATGAATTTTTAAAGAAATAAAATAAATAGAAATTAAATAAAAAAAAGGCTTAGTCGGCTCAAGCCACCGTGCCAAGCTAGCCAGCCAAGCCATTAGTCAGTCTACGATTCAGGCATGGACCGCCAACAGAAATCGATGAATCATAGAGCGACATGTGGCAGACCTAGACCCTTAAAGGGTTCACAGTAATCCATCACGGTCTATAGGACAAAAAGGTAATTTTGCATCAAAGCAGTGAGCGCTGATTGGCTACAGTGTGCAGTGCGACCGGTCCACGCAGTCCATGGGAATAGTAAATGCGCGATCGTATGGTGGTGGTTGCTCACAGTCAAGATCAGACGGTCAAGGTTTATTCCAACTCTGATTTGGTTTCTGATTTCATTCGGATCGCCATCAAATGGCAGCGCTTGATTCCAGCTTCGATCTGATGGTCCAAAAATCTCTTGATGGTGATCAGACTCTCGATGCATGATTTGCGATCAGATTTTCTCCATCGATGCATGATCGAATGGCTAGAATTTAATCCAACCTGATCTGGGCTGATACACATTCGATTTTGATGATTTTTGATCCGTTGAATTTTTATTAATGACCAGATTTCATCTAGAGTAGTAGAATTCATCTAAGACTCTTTTTAATTCAATTTTTACTCAAATTTTTTCATATTTCAGTGATTAAAGAGCCCTTTAGTCCCACATTGCTTAGAAGAAAACTCTCCACCCCCCTAGCTCTATAAAAAGGATCCTAAGCCTCCAAAAATCAATAGATCTGGTGAGAGGGAAGCCAAGCTCAGGGTTGAAGGTTGCTTCAAAGCTATAGTACTAAGAAGAAGAGCCTATCTTCTATGCCATCTCCATGCCTACGCTGATCTGCGATCTCCTTCTAGTTTTTTTTTTCTTTTTTTTCTTTAATTTCTTGTATTTAAATTCTGCATTTGAGTTTTAATAAAGAAAACTTTATTGCTCTTTTTAATTCTAACTCTTTAAATTAATTATTCTTTATTGATCTTAAATTGCAAGTAGCCGCTAAGATCTAAATAATAGATCTTAGTTCTAAGCTTATTTTTGCATAATTTAAATTCTACTTTTATTTATAAATCTATTTTCCACTTTAATTTTTTTTTCAAAAATCCTTCTTTTTTTTATAAAAAAAATTAAATATTTTAGAATTAAATCATTGTCTCTCTGTGGATTTGACCCAACTCACTACTCTCTCTTCATAACTTTTAATTTTAAAAAGTCGGATTTAAACTGATGAACATGGTGTCTTCACGACAACATCGTGTTCCTATCATCACCTGATCCAATTAGGTTAGAGACCTCTTTAATCCTCCATAGGTGGTGCCATAGATGGATAGGCCCAAATACTTTGGCACTTAAGAGTCCATCTTCATCAAACAATCCCTGGAGTCCCATCTATATGGGACTCCTCCCTTTTCTCCATGTGTGCATGCCAACTAGGGGCGTGCACACATATTTGTGCATGGAATCCAAGGGGGCATGCACCCCAAAGATATGTCCAAAGGGGATGCACTTTCTCACCCCTTCTTTCCTGCATTGGGAATCTCATGTCCAGGCAGTGACGGAAAATGGCAAGTGGTGATAGAAATTAGCAGATGTTGTCTTATTTTCATCTGATGGATTAAGATAACTCTTTTTTTATCTAGATAAGCTCTAGTAAGAAAAAGACAAACCCCTATAGGGTTCACTGGTGAGTCCAAACTAATTTGGCTCAGCCGAGACGAATCAGAAAGACTATAGAAGGAGAAAGTTAGGCTCAATCGTGTGCTAGCATAATTTTTTTGAACCTAATTGGATCTAACCCAAATCAATCCAATTGGGTTAGCTTGATTGATCACATCCACACCCAAATACTTGTTTGTGCAATCCAATTAGCTTCAGTTCCATATGGTAATGAGATATATCACGATCTTCATTATCGACATCATCGAAACACCTTTCGATGGACCAAAACTTTTTCGATTCATACAATTAGAATGATCGATCATCAAGATCATTCTAATTACTTCCAAAATCCATCAATGACACTCAACAGTATATAATGGCAAGCCATCAGTACTGAAAGTGAACCTCTTAGTGTAGCTACTTCTGTGATTGGATTCTTCTATCTTGAGTTCCGACAGGATTAGGATTAAGATGAACTCATCAAACCCAATATCCATCATATGAATTAATCATTTGATTCGAATTCGATGTGAAATCCTAATAGAAGCTCTTTCTATCATCTTCATACTGTCATGGCCATGGGCTTATGGACTCAATCTCATGATCATCATAAGGCTACTTCTCATCTATTGAGGTAGATAGATTTTCTATTGGTGCAATCCAATTTCTACAATAAATATGCTATAGCCAACATACATCTTATGATTCTAAATGGCTAGAAGATCGAGTTATGGTATAGTCAAACTATAATACTCTCAAGGTGAAATATCGATGCACCTTAGATCAAAGAACCAGACATACCACTACAACATCGAGTTAGTCATCGATGAGAAGGTAGACTCTCTTATGACTGCTCGAGGTGGTCATGCTCAGTGCCCTTATTCTCTAATGAGTACATGTACTCTCGCTTCGGTGTCTCCACACCATAAACTCAAGACTCATCTATCCTAAGAAAATGATCGTACACCAATCTTTCAGATCGATCACCATCCTCATAATGATTTTATGGTCAGGAGAAATTAATGAGTTAATTATAAAAATTTATGCCTTAAATTTTTAACTCTTAAAAATATGAATTATCATTACCATTAACTCAAAGGATGCATCACGAACACTTTAAATACATACTATGATAAAAAATAATTTTTTATTAATTTATAGTTAAAATAATAAAATTATTCTTAGAAGTATATTACAAGTGTTAGCCAATCTGACTTCTAGGATATACATTTAATAAAATCAGTGTCCAAAGAATGATATAGAACTAAAATCTATGAAAAATGTGTCTTATTCTAGTATCGTGGGTAGTTTGATGTATGCACAAGTTTTCACTAGACTAGATATTGCATATGTTATTAGTGTACTAGGCAGATATATGTTAAATCCAAGCATAGAGCATTGGAAAGCAGCTAAAAAGGTCATTAGATATTTGCAGAAAACTACAGATTTTATGTTGACCTTTAGAAGGACTGATTATCTTGATGTGATTAGATATTATTACTCCGACTTCGCCGATTGTTTGGATGATATGAAATCCATTTTTGATTATATTTTATGGTGGCTAGAGGGGTTGTTTCTTAGAAAAGCTCAAAACAGACTATTGTAGCATCATCTACCATACATGCAGAGTTTATAGCTTGTTATAGAGCTGCAACTCATATTGTTTGGTTGAAAAATTTTATTTTAGAACTTTTGATTGTTGATTCCATCTCTAAATTACTTAAAATATATTATGATAATAGTGCAGCTGTATTCTTTTCAAAAAATAATAAGAGTTTCAGTGCCTCAAAATATATTGAAATAAAATATCTTATAGTCAGATATTTGATTAAAAAGAAAAATATTATCATCAAGCATATAGAAACTAATGCAATGTTAGTAGATCCATTAACCAAAGGATATAGATTCACTGTATTTGAAAAATATATTGAAAACATAGGTTTATTACAATCATTTGATGTACTTAGTTAGTGGAAGCATTATTTTTGTTAAACATCATACGGATGTAGTATATTTTTATTTTTAATAAAGTATGATATTTACATTTGTGCACGTATAGTTATTTGTAAATGTTATTTAAATTAAAGTCTTAAGCATAAAACTTTCGCTTAAGCATAAAGGTGTTGCTTATGATGACATATGCCTATTGTAGCTTTCATTGGAAAGCATAAAGAGATTTCATTAGAAATCATAAAATGGACTGATGATGGACTTTGTATATTTAGATCACATGAGTACAAAATTCACACTACACGCACTATATCACTAAAATCCATATCGGTAAGATTACTAATATTTGTAACCATAGAGAGATCTTATATTAATAAATGGTATAAAGACTGTTGTAATTCAATGTTAGTGATTTTAGCAGATCGAATTTTTGACTAAAAATGTTATTCATTCAAGATATTTGCATATAAAGCCACATGAGGTGCACTTAGCCTAAGAGTCATTTTGAACTATATATATTATATTTAATAATTTTTAATTTAAAAAAAAAAAATCTAAATCATTATCATCCAAGTGGGAGAATTTTAAAAATTCTCATAAGGTGAGCTTTCATTGATTATAGACTGATTTTGATTTCTGATTTTTTATGAAAATATGGGCTAAGTTGTCGTCTGAATAATGGTTAAGAAGCCCATAATTACTTGTGATCATACTATTTGGATTCTATTGTCTTAGTCATGTGATGTAGTAGATATCAGTGTAGGCCTAATCCAACTAATGGACTTTGTGATTGGTGCATCAATTAGGATTTTTTAATTGGGTTAGCTCCCTGCTCTACTCTTATAAATACATGCTTATAGAAAAATTCTAGGGCATTAAGATCTCTACATTCTAAGAATGGAACTCATCCCATTAAGGCGGCAAGCATCAAGAGAAGAAGGAGAGGAAGATCTGTCTATTGTTGATTTCTTCTCTTGCAAGATATTTAGCCATGATCATTGATGACTGCATAAAGTTTTTCATGTATGTTGATTGTTCATGATTTATTCTAGAATTTTTATCTTATGTTTTAAATGTTCTGCATACGATCCGTAGAAGTTAATTTTTCTATCAGTTAATAGATTATTCAACCAGACTGGCAAAATGATATAGCTTTAACATCTTATTGGCTAATTTTGAGGCATAACAAAGGCCAAGACTTATTTACAATCAAACCTATCAGACATTTTCTGAATCAGTAAAGCCACAAATTGTTAAATGACAACATTCATAACCCTTTAGCATCCTGAGATATGTAGGGTCAGCTTGCTTGACTGAAACTGGACAGAAAGTCCAGCTGCAGGAACTCAGTGAATTGGACTGCATCTTGTTCAGCTGCTGCAACTACGGTTGCTGGGATGGGCTGAGATGCAGCAACTCATATCACACCCACATCAGCTGCAGGGCAAGATGCTGCAGCTTGAGTGGGATGGTCGGGGTGGCTTGATAGCATGCAAAATTGCAAATCCTCAATCTCCAAATTTTCTCACTCCCTCCCAAGAACCGATCTCATCCCAAGTTCAAACCACTGTCTCCTATTCTTTTCCTCACCTGGGATCTCATCACCTAGGTAGGTTCTGACACTCTGATCAGCCATTCCAGCACCATCTGACATCCCAACCTTCACTCGTTTTTTTTTCCAACCCTTCCCCCCTGTCCGTTTTAATTCTCTATTTTTTAGCTCTTTTTACTTCCTTATCCTAACCCTAATGATGAGATCCCCTCCACCTCCCCTTGGCCTTTTTCCAAAACCCTACTTCCTAAACTTTATCTTATCCTATGCGTAGAAGTGGATCTCCACGAACCTTCCCCTTCACACTGCAATCCTAGCATGGATCTATTGCAAATACACTAATTGTCAATTTATCGATGGTTGCATCTTTCCATTTTCTTTTTCTTCTGGATTTATGCTCATATTTGTTAACTTTTTAGAGGTATGCTTGGATTCATGTACTCATTTATCTCTACTAATTCTAGATCATTCATTCTGAGATCCACGTATTTTGTGCTGTGGGTACATGCATTCATTTATTTCTGTTTGATCAGAGAATTCTATTTTTCTAAATTTTGCGATAGAATTAATTATTTTAAAATCTAGCTTCAATATATGACAAAAATTAGGCTTCTTTTATGGGATTTATGAAAAATTTTGAATACATATTGAAAGCAAAGGATATTGTTTCAAATTAAGATCATTGCATTAGTTCCACGAGCATTGGTTATGCCTCAAAGACTAAAATCTTTTTCTATCTGGAATTTTACTTCCTTTATTCTTATAAGTTGAAGAAGAGAAGGAAAAGTCGAAAGGAACCTAAATAGATATATATGTGAGATATTAGAATTCTATTTTTCTAAATTTTGCGATAGAATTAATTATTTTAGAATCTAGCTTCAATATATGACAAAAATTAGGCTTCTTTTATGGGATTTATGAAAAATTTTGAATACATATTGAAAGCCAAGGATATTGTTTCAAATTAAGATCATTGCATTAGTTCCACGAGCATTGGTTATGCCTCAAAGACTAAAATCTTTTTCTATTTGGAATTTTACTTCCTTTATTCTTATAAGTTGAAGAAGAGAAGGAAAAGTCAAAAGGAACCTAAATAGATAGATATGTGAGATATTATGGGTTTAGTTCTTCATGTTGCATTTATGAATTACTTCATTAAAACATTTATCTTGCACATCTTATTCTTGTTAAAATATTGTAAAAATATTTCTCAAAAAAAAAAAGTTATAACAGCCACTAATTTTGCCATCTTTGGAGCTTTCTCAATGACATTCTTTCACATAGTCCTCTGTTTTTTCATTAGAAAAAATTACTTCAGTATATGCTTATGCAAAGTTTGCAGTACTATCCCCAATTTTAACACTCATCATTGTAGAAAATTAGAACTAAACATTGTGTCTTTTTATTTGGAGGCAAACAATTTTAATCCCTATAATATGTCTCTGCTATCTGATTGCTGATTGTATTTTCTTCCCCTCATGAAGTGTATGCAACTTGATTTCTGCTTTAACTGTTCTGCAGAACTTTGGCTAGCTTTGATCTAAGTATAGTTATATTATATGGCACCCCGTTATCAGTACATAAACACAAGTATGGAATTTTGCTAATCAGGTTTAGACAGAAACATGCTGCTAAGGCATTTTTTACATTTTCTAAATAATATCTCTAAAAAACTATTGCACATATGTATCACAGTATGCCCCTATATCTACTCATGGATTATGAAAACCCAACATACCATGGTTTGATATGGCATGGCTTTGACACATCTCGGTTTGCCTCGGTAAGAAGAGTATAGTTATGAAGAGTTTTCAAATGTTGACGGTGATTACAATTCCATTCTCAACATCTTTTTCTCATGGGTAGCCAGATACAAGAACTCTAATGAATCTAAGTAGATGATAATGTTTGGCCCTGCAGTCTGGATTTTTTAGTTAGATGCACATATTCAAAGGAATACATGACATATAGTTAAAGGCAGGTATATGTGTGAAAGATCGAATTTATTTTGAAAAAACTGAATAGATACCCTTTAAGCATGATTACATTTCAGTTCAGCTGTGGCCAAATTTTTATACATGTTCAGCCTGTAGAGGTCCAACTTAGTTTTATCCTGTGAAACCAAGTATACTACATCAACCAGCATCAGTTTCAATCTCTATGATGAAATATATTGAGCCATAAAAGTATTTGTGAAGATACTTAAACTTATTTCAGCTATAGTTAAATGTGCCTCTCCTGACAAATTATTAGGGTTCATGTGACTGTTGTGAAGTCAATACATACTCATAAAATGGTGTAAAGAGTTGTTGAAGTTTGGTTCAGCTAGTATAGGAAAATTGTGGTGGTTGTCTGATAGACAAGAGCAGCAGCAGCTTGTGAAAGTGATTCTCATCATGGGTCAGGGAGCGTTAGGTGCTGCTAGTGGGATCAATTTGGGCATTTGGAAGAATGTTTGTGACATTGGTGAGGTCTGCAGGAGGGATCATGACTTGTACATTCTGTCGAAAGATATGGATTTTGGGGTACTGTCAGAGTTACAGTTTATATGTCAATCCATTTCCTACAATGTATAGGTTTGCTTGTAACATGAAGTGTTTTGCGGATGGATGTTATCTGTCTAGGTCTGAGATGTATCCAAACCTATATGGTTGGACTGTAACAGAAAGCGTTTTGCATGTTGAACCTTGAGGTCATGACCCATGGCAGTAGCTCACAGCTGTAGCTTGTGGCAAGTATTCAAGTTATATAAGTGCACCATTTCAGTTTCTTCTTATGATTATATAGAAGAGCTTTTGCTCTCCAAAGTTGTGTGATTTTATTGCTTTCATATTATCATTATAAGATTTTTAAGTTCAGTCATTTTAGGTTCGGTATGGTTTCTATCTTAATTCCATATGGTATCACTTTTCAGGTTTTGGTTTTGGTTTTGACTAGCTGTCATACATCATCTAAAATTTTAGTTCATTATTGGCTATGTCGAGCTGCCGTCCATATTCGATCTAGTCATAATTTGGACGGCCTATTCATAAGATGTTGGCAATACTGTTAATATAGATTAAGATATTACGTGTGTGTGTGTGTGTGTGTGTGTGTGTGTGTGTGTGTGTGTGTATATATGTAAATATCTTGCTGTGCGGGTGAATCCATGCTGACATGGGAGTGTGAGGTAGAGAAGGCCGAGAAGGTGAGGGAGACAAAAAAAAGCGAGTATAGTATGTATAATACATGAATTGTTGCAAATTAATAAATGCATAAAAATATAATTACCAAGAATTTTTTTTCCCTATTTCAATGTTCATTCATCTTTAATGTGACAATGTATTTAGCTTGAAAATAGTGATAGGAACAGAGGCTAATACAGCTTAAAATCCTACATGAGGGATGGAGACACTTCCTTTAGTTGAGACGGGGAAGTCGGTTCGCTCTGCTTACAATTCCCAATTGGAGCTCCCCAGGTAAAAATCAGTGAGCAGCAGCAACTACGGTTGCTTGTATATAAGAAAAAGAACAAAAAAAAACTACATGTAACTGTAATTGCCACAATTCCACCATGTCATGATAAAGCTTTCATTTTAATAAGAACGAAAGGATGAATCCCATCCCATTAGATAATAAATGGGTCCAATCCCAACTAAACAGATCCCAATCAGAAAAACCTAAATTTAAAAAACAAAAATTGCACAAAGAATTGCTAATCCCAAAGAAAATTTTCAGAGCCTTGTGAACAAAAATCTAAATGAAGTGAGCCAGCCTTGCAAATATTACCTAACCTAGATCGATCGAAAAAAAAAAAAAACACTAGGGAAATAGCAGAATGATCGTAACATCCATATACTAAATCATCTAGCACATAATAACATCATTATTGTTACTACTAATTAGATAATTTGGAT
The DNA here is from genome assembly GCA_006176705.1 of Cocos nucifera. Lineage (NCBI taxonomy): Eukaryota > Viridiplantae > Streptophyta > Magnoliopsida > Arecales > Arecaceae > Cocos > Cocos nucifera. The sequence goes on from QRFJ01000546.1 coordinate 65,392, forward strand.
TGAAACAAGGAGCAAAAATCGAACCATTCTGTCCTCCTAACCGTAGCTGTCTTCCCCTCTCGGACCTATCGAACACAGTTAGGGCTGAAAGTGGGTTTGGGTTGGCTCAAGGCCCATTGGACTGGACTGGCGTCAGGTCAGGCTTCGGGCTCGGTTCGAAACAATTTAGGCTGAGTTTGGGCCAAAAAATATGATCCATTTTATTTTTGGGCCGGGCTCCCACCTTTGGCCCCGGCCCTCGCAAACCCCCTTTCGGCCTTTGTCATCCTGCCCCTATCTTTGCCCAATTAAAACCCCTTCTAAGGTTCTGTTCTGCCCTCGCAAACCCCACTCCATGAAACCCCGCCCCCTCTAGCCCCAGTCCCTCGTGAACCTCCCTCTACCCTCACCCGGCCCTCCGCAAACCCCCACTCACCCTCAGTCGGCCCTGGCATGAATCCCCCCCCCCCCTCCACCTTCCTTCGGCCTTGGTGCGAAACATTGAAACCCACCCCCCTCCAGCCCCAGCCCCCACTTCAAGCTGGCGGAGGAGCAGTGCGGCCGATTGATAGGCTTGGGGAGGGTGGGTACGGGTGGGCTCTCCAGCGACAGCAGGTGGGAGCTCCGGTGGCATCAATCGCAAGGTTGAGGTGGGAGAGGAGGTCGAGAGGCTGGGCATCATCGAGGTCGGCGATGTTGGAGAGGTGGGAGCTCCAGCAACATCGATCGCAAGGTCGAGGAGGAGGCTGAGAGGCTAGACATTATTAGGGTCGGTGATATTGGAGAGGTGGGAGCTCTGGCGGCATCAATCGTGAGATCAAGGAGGCATGGGAGGAGGCAATGTCGAAGAGGTGGGAGGTGACAAGGGTGGGCTTGGGTCGTGCTCGGTTCTGTTTTTTTCTAAAATAATTGAGCCTAAACCCGGCTTTGAGCCTAAACTCGGCTTGAAGCCTGAAAAAAATTTTCGAGCTAGGCTCGACCTGGCCCAACCCAGCCCGATTCCAGCCCTAAACACAGTGCTTCGGCAAAAGGGGAGCCAAGTCCTCGCGTGGTATGGGGAATATAAAAGATCTAGGGTTTGTGAGGACCCCTACTGATTATAACCATCTGATCGAGATGGACGGCGGTAGCTCAACCTTGCCTGTTGCTCCCAACCGGACGGAGCTAGACCACCAATGAGTTTGGCCGAATTAACGTCGGATCAAATCACTCGTTCCATAACAAGGCCATTTACCATTAAGGTGGGGAAAATAAGAATGTTAGCTACTGAACTAATATTAGATAGAACTAGCCTGCATGCATTCAGATTTTAAATATAATAATTTCATTGCTTAAAATATTTGCCTCCACTTTTAGTCATGTTTTTGTCCGAACTTTTGTGTTGTTTTCTGTTTCTTCTTAATCTTTCTTATCTTATTACATATTATCTACCGATTCACTTGCACCGAGCATTTCTTTGCTATGGTGTTGAGGCAACGAATACACAAACCAAAGTAACTTTACTAAGCATCTTTTTATTAATTTGCATCAGGTATTTCCCAAGCATTCTAAACTTGACATCTTGTCATCAACATAGACCTCAAATTCTTTGCAGATCAGATCATAGGTAACATGGTCATTGCATTTGATAAGTGGCTCTTGCATCTTTTAATTCAAAAGGCATGAGCGGGTAACAAAAGACAACTCAAGGATAGTGAACGAGATCATCTCTATCTTCCTATGCCATTCTAATCTAATTATAACTAGAAATTTATCCTTGAAAGACAACATCCTATGATCAGCTACTCAAAAAATAAGATTTAATTTTCACCATAATGCTCACATAAACACTAAATTATGTGTCTATTAAGACAAAACCTATCCATACATGTCATGAACATGGATCATACTATTTTCCACTCGATAACTAGGTCCATGACCTAGATGAGAGAGCAGCTCTCCCTCACACACACACACACATAGAGAGAGAGAGAGATAGGCGAGTATGGGGTGGAGGTTGGGCACGCTTGTTTTTCCTAATATTAATATATGCATGTAAGTCTAACTCTTCCTGAAGGTTGTGCTTGGAGTTACTAGACAAGTGCATTGGAATATGCTTTCCAACAAAAGAGTAGATCACAAAAGGAATCAAAAATAATGCAAGAATTACTGAACCAGTCTCATCACCAACTGAAATAATGGATCCTCACAAAAGGAATCAATAATGGACCGCACATCCTTTTTGCAACTTTAAATTATCAAGAAAGGTGATCCAACAAAGTGTACTTGGGGACAGCCACCATCTTATCCTAATCCTATCTTCTTCACATCCCCTCCCTATTTCTAAGTTTACTATCTACATCAATGTCCCCTCCAAATTTCAATGGGACATGTACTGATGCTCATTTCTCATGGAGCTCCTTGCTCTTTGCTCTTTATTCTATTAGCTGAAAACCTTAAGCCAAAGCTTATCCTTGAGCTGAGGAGGTCAAACTCTTTGGATCCCAATAGAGATGGATAGATGAATGGGCTGAGCTGGGCTGGAACTAGCTCACCATGTGTGGTTGAGTAGTAGGAGAAATTTAGTTGGATATCTATATTAATAATCAAGGGAGAATTATAGATAGACAAAATCTGAACCAAGCAATATTCATAAGAATTTGGCTGGAATCAGACCCGAGTCATATCTATTTGTGTCTTATCTAGATTATGGCATATGTCATGTACATGAGAGAGATAGCTATAAATTCCAATTTAATTAAAAAATCTTAATCCATTCATATAATTAATATTGATAACTATACTGTCAATGTGAGGATTAACATATGTTTGTTCCTATATTGATTATGTATTAGGTAGATCTTAGATATTAAGGAATCCATAATGACATATTTTGGCTAGTTTTTTTGGAATGGGAGGCAATCTAGATTTCAATAATATTCCAAAACAAACTTTACCTTTACACTCCAATTTTTTAATGCTAAGCTAGGAATACAAGCATTGTTGATCTATTCCTTGTTAATTAACTTAAACTTTTGGAGTCAATCAATGAGTTATCATGATATCAAAATCAAGTTTTATTGGAGATTATGATTTGAAATCCCTTCCCTAGAATAACTCTTTACTTAATCAAACTAGTAATCATCTTGTGTTGTGGGGTTGATCCATCTGGAGTGTGATCCTTGAGACCCACCATTCCAAGGCACACTCGACACCACGATGATGACACCAGACAAATGGCTACTCCATGGAAGGAGATAAAGATTCATCATCAGCTTCTATCCGACCTCCTAATCGGCATCCACTGTGTTAGATGTGTGCCTTAGAAGCTAGATTGGCTAATACTTGTAATACACTTTTAAGAATAATTTTATAATTTTGACATAAATTAATAAAAAAAAATATTTTCTATCATAGTATGTATTTAAAGTGTATGTGATACATCCTTTGAGTTAATGATAATGACAATTCCTATTTTCAAAGAGTTAAAAATTTAAGAGATGAATTTTCATAATTAACTTATAAACTGCTTCCGACCGTAGAATCATCATGAGAATGATGATTGATTCAGAAGGTTGGTGTACGATCACTTTCTTTGAGTAGATGAGTCTTGAGTCTACGGTGTGGAAACACCAGAGCAAGAGTATTGATACTTGTTAGAGAATGAGGGCACTGAGCGTGACCACCTCGAGCATTCATAAGAAAGTCTACCTTTTCATCGATGACTAGCTCGATGTTGCAGTAGTGTGTCTGATTCTTTAACCTGAGGTGCATTGATAATTCATCTTGAGGATGTTGTAGTTTGACTACACCATAACTTGATCTCCTAGCCATTCAAAACTCTGAGGTGTATATTGGCTGTTGGAGATAAATTTTGCTTCCATCGAAGTCCAGCCTGATGCTTAGCCTAACACAACTGGTAATCGCGGAAGAGCTTCAATCAAAAATTCTCCCTCCAGCGGTCGAGCCCCACCCAATCTCCTCCAATGGTCGAGCCCCATCCGATCTCCTCCAACCGTCGAACTCATTCAGTAGCCGAACTCCTCCAGTGGTCGAACTCATTCAGTAGCCAAACTTCTCCAACGATCGAATCCAACCGAACTCCTCAACGGTCGATCCCTAGCCGAACTCTCCAACGATCGAACTTCTTTCGGATCTCTCCTTCCATTGAATTTCTATAGGAGCCAAACTCCTTCCGAATCCCTGTAGGATCCGAACTTCTTTCGAACTTCTCCTTTGATCGAACTTCTCCATCAGTTGGACTCCTCCTGAATTTCTCCATTAGTCGAGCTACATCCAGATTCCTTCAGTGGATTCCTTCTATATTTTAACTAGCATTTCTTTCGGATAATTCCCTCTAGCCGTGTTCCCTTTAGGAGTCTGAACTCTCTTAAAATTAATGTATGTCAAAACTCTTCACCAATCAATGCCTGCTTCCTCCAAACTTCGACTATTAAATCTCAACGAACAATCACTTTGTGGCAACGGACAACACTCTCCATAACAAACTCCACGTGGCCTCAAACGGTCCACTACCGAATGACCACATTACAACAATGATGGTAACAAACTCCATATGGCCCTAAGCGGCCTACTATCGAACGATCACGATAAGCTCTATCTATAAAAAGGAATCCTCTAGATATATTTTCTTGAAGCTCTCTTCTCCTTTCTAAAATTTTGCTGAATTCTTGTCTGAGCACTTCATTTCTATTGGTCAGAAGAGCTGACTTGATCATCGGAGGATCCTATCGAAGCCACCACTACCAACTCCGGATGAAACTTTATTTTGTAGGTCACCGACGGTGACCTCTTCTTCCTCAACTTCAGTTCGATCCGACATCAACCAGATTCTGCACCAACAAAATTAGTGCTAGAGGAAGAGACCTCTATTTTTGAGGTTTCTTTATTCTAAAAGGAGTACTCAGTAAGGATCTTTCCTCTTCCTCTCTAGAGTTCCTTTTCGAGAAAGAATGCCTCCCAGGAAAGCTTTGACCCAACGATCAACAGCCTCTATAGCCAGATCCCATCCAGACCCATCCGCTCCTACTTCAGCTTTGACAACTCAGGCTCCGCCTGCGGCCATGGTGGATGCGGAGCAATTCAACCTACTGGTTCAGCAGATTCGCAGTCTTACGGAGCTGGTGCAGGCCATGCGTCAGCAGTCTCCGACACCGATTTGACTGGAGCAAGCCTCTCTAAAGCCTCATGATCTAATCTTGGGATGGCGGGCTTGGGCTGCCCGATAGTTGATCTCTGAAAAGGAGAAGCAGAGGATGGAGGACCCTTGCTCGAACCTTGACTCAACCCAAGGGGTGGCTTCACACCCGCTCGATCAAAAAATCCTGAAGATCAATGATCGTGAAGATCTTCTTGATCAAAAGCTCTAGAAAATGAGTCGATGAATTGAAGAACTCCATCACGCTTCCTCCACCCATGATAACGATATTTGCACTGATCCTCCTTTTTTCCAAACAATTATGCAGGAATCGATCCTGTCGAACTTCAAGCTTTCTCAGTTTGAGAGTTATGACGGGACCATCGATCCGATCGACCATCTTGAGGCCTTTCGAATGATGATGCTGCTCCACGACATGCCAGATATCATTTTATGCCGGACTTTTCTATCCACACTCAAGGGAGCATCCAAAAATTGGTACTTGGCCCTTAAGCTGGTTAGCATCTTTTTCTTTGATTAGATAAGCCATCAGTTTGCGGCTCATTTCATTAGCAGCCGACATCCTCACTAAGGTTTGAATTTCCTAATAATCATCAGGCAAAAGAAGAGAGAATCCATCCAGACTTATGTCTCCCAGTTTAATGCAGCTGCATTAGAGGTTCAGATCTTGGACCAGTCAATTGCAATGGCCGCACTCAAGGGCGGTCTTCAGAAGAATGATTTACTATTCTTTCTGAAAAAAAAGTACTCCAAGAACTTTGCCGATATGCTGGCTCGGGTTGAAGGTTATGGCCGAGCTGAAGAGGCCTTCAAGGCCAAGGATAATGAAGCTGTTAGAGAGTGACGAATCGGCGAGTTGGGTAGATCCATTGAGGAAAAAAAGTCAAGTGAAGCTCAGCCATGCTTCCGAACTTCCTCTAAGTGCAAGCAAGCCCGAACTTCTCCTCGAGCTCGGAGGCATGAAAGCTCCAATAGAAGGGTGTGGCGGGGTTCTCCCCTCTGAAAATTTTATAACTACGTCCCTCTCAATGCTCCAAAAATCTAAGCGCTGATGAAAATCGGGGAGCAATTACCAAGACCGAAAAGAATGTGTACTCACCCTAGTAAGCGCAATGCTAACAAGTTCTATCTTTATCATCGTGACCACGGTCATGATACTGAGGAGTGTATCCAACTCCAAGATGAGGTTGAGGAGCTCATCAAGTGAGGCAGACTTGGCCGATTTCTACGACAACGACCTGAAGGGTAGGAAGATCGGTTGAGGGCACTACCGTAGCTTGAACCACCAAGGAGAAGGATCAGTAAGGAGATCGACCACCTCTCGACATCATCAACACTATCTTGAGAGAAATTCGATGAGAAGAGGTCGACGGATCTGAGGAATCAGTGAAGAGATGGAGGACTCAGGAACCTATAACCTTCACTAAGGTAGATGCCCAAGGAGTCCAGTTTCTGCATAATGATATGGTTGTAATCTCTTTAAACATTGTCGACTATGATGTATGCCATATTTTGGTAAATAATAAAAGCTCGATCGACGTATTGTTTTATGATGCTTTCTCAAAAATGTCCTTACTTAATAGCCACTTGGGGCCTATGAACTCCCCATTGATAAGCTTCACTGGCGATGTCATATCAATTGAGGGCATAATAACTTTGATTGTGATTGCAGGGCAACGTTCGAAGCTGGCTAAGGCATAGATCGATTTTTTAGTCGTAAGGACTCCATTCGTCTATAATACTATTCTCGATCGATCTAGTTTAAATGCACTTCGGATAGTGGTATCAACTTATTATTTGAAGATGCAGTTTTCAATGAGTCATGGGATCGGAGTGGTTAGAAGAGATCAAGCTCTGGTAAGACACTGCTACTCAATCGCCTTGCATAAGAAAGAACAGTCCGATCCTTATCCTATTGATGGGCTGAATGTCCATGATGACCTCATCGAGGAGTGGGATGAGCCTCTGAAGGACCTTGTATATGTGCCCTTGAACGATGGAAATGCAAAGCACGTTGTATAGATCGACTCCAACTTGGGGGATGAGGTTCGAGAGCAACTCGTCACCTTCCTCAGGAAGAATGCGGACATCTTCGCCTGAGCCCCAGTGGATATGCCAAGAATTAATGTCGAAGTTATGGAACATCGGCTGGCAGTTAATCTAAAGTATCGATCGATAAAAGAGAAGATGCGCAACCATGCCCCAGAGAGGCAGAAAGCGATCATAGAAGAAGTAGATAAGCTCCTCAAAGCTGGATTCATCCAAAAAATTAGCTATCCGACATGGGTCTCAAACATGGTCCTCATCAAAAAGGCAAACAACAAGTGAAGGATGTGTATAGACTTCAAAAAGCTGAACAAAATCTGCTCAAAAGATAACTACCCTCTTCCCGAGATTGATCAGCTGGTAGATGCAACCTCAAGCCATGAGCTCCTCACCTTGATGGATGCCTTCTCCGACTATAACCAGATACGGATGGTGCCAGAGGATGAGGAAAAAACTGCTTTTGTTATAGGATTATGCCCTTTAGACTCAAGAATGCAGAAGCAACGTACCAATGCCTGATCAACAAAATCTTCAAGAAGCAGATCAACCATAATATGAAGATGTATATGGATGATATATTCATCAAAAGTTGAGCTTCTATAAACCACCTTGCCGACCTTAATGAGACCTTCAATGCACTTAAGAAGCACAAGATGAAGCTGAACCCGATCAAGTGCGTCTTTGGTGTGATCTCAGGAAAGTTTTTGGGGTTTATGGTGTCAAGGTGTGGGATTGAAGCAAATCCAGAGAAAATCCGAGCTATTCGAAAGATGACTGCTCCAAGAACAATCAAAGAAGTTTAGCGTCTGACTGAAAAAGTGGCATCCCTAAATTGCTTCGTCTCGAGATCGGTCGAGCGATGCAAGCCCTTCTTCCAAGTTCTCAAGCAACCAAAGAACTTCTGCTGGATGATGGAGTATCAACGGACGTTTGAGAAGCTCAAAAACTATCTCGACTCACCTCCACTACTGGCAAAGTCTAAACTCGGAGAAGAGTTATTTTTGTACCTAGCAGTCTCCTTGGTATTCTTGGCAGCAGTCCTAGTGAAGGAGGAAGCGAAGATGTAGTGATCGATCTACTGCATAAGCCAGATCCTAAGGGATGCAAAGACCAGATATTCTAAGCTAGAAAAATTGGCTTACTCTCTTCTAATTACTGTCAGGAGGCTCGGATCTTACTTTTAGGGGCACACCATAACAGTCCTCATGGATCAACCAATAAAGGCAGTCCTTCAGTGAATGGATGCTTTCGAGAGAATCGCAAAATGGGTAATCGAGCTTACAAAATTTGATATCAATTATCGATCTCGACCATCAATCAAAGCCCAGATATTAACAAATTTTGTAGTAAAATGTACCATTCTCGATGATGCCGAGCTTGAATAGAATGAGATCAGCACTCTATTATCGCAACCGAACCTCTCTGAAGAGACAGCCGACCTTTTCAAAGGTTTTTGGGCTCTGTACGTAGATGGTTCATCCAACTTTGCTGAGCGGATGCGGGATTGGTCTTAGTCAGTCCCGAGGGAGTCATCGTCGAGTACATGTTGCGCTTCGAATTTCTTACGACTAATAATGGGGCCAAGTATGAAATGCTGATTGTCGGATTAAAAATTATAAGAAAATTAAAAGTAGATCAACTTCAAGTCTACAGCGATTCTCAATTAGTGGTCGGCCAAGTTAGTGACAGCTATGAAGTGTGAAAAAAAAAGTATGATGAAATACCTTAAGAAAGTAAAGGACATAACTCTGGCCTTTAGCTATTTCGACATTCGATAGATTTCAATGGCAGAAAATATAAGAGCCGACCTCCTCTCTAAATTGGCCACTTCAACCCCTGCCAAACTGTCCAAAGAAGTATTCTTTGAGACTTTGAAATGCCCAAGCCCAAAGGAATCACAGGTCGCCATGCAAACGGAGCTTGAACCAAGCTGGATTGACCCATTAGTTGCCTACCTCAAGGAGGAAGTTCTTCCTTGTGATCCAAAGGAAGCTTGGAAACTCAGGAATCAAGCCTTTCGGTATGTTTTGTATGAGGGTAGATCGTATAAGAGGTCGTACTCGCTACCGCTGCTAAGATGTCGCCGATCTTTAGAGGCCGACTTTATATTATGGAAAGTGCATGAGGGAATCTGTGGAAGTCATGTAGGAGCCAGATCCCTGTCGCAAAAGCTACTTTGGTAAGAATACTATTGACCAATCTTATACCATAATTCTATGGAGTACATTAGAAAATATGATCGCTGTCAAAAGAATGCGAGCATACAAAGATGGTCGGCCTCCAAGCTTACTCCGCTAAGTGCACCCTAGCCATTTGTGCAGTGGGGAGTGGACATACTTGGTCCTTTTTTGACGGCATTCGGATAATGAAAGTTTCTCCTGGTCACGATCGACTACTTCATCAAAATGGGTCGAAGCTGAAGCACTAGCTAAAATTATCGAAGTCAAGGTATAGAACTTCATCTAAAAGTCAATAGTCTATCGATTCGGTCTGCCTCGAATCTTCATAACCAATAACAGGCGATAATTCATCGGGACGAGGTTCGCCGAGTTCTGCGAAGACCAAACATCTCCCACCACTTCACATCGACAGCTCATCCATAGGCAAATAGAAAAGCTGAGGTGATCAACCAAATTTTGTTGCAAAGCATCAAGACAAGGCTCGATAGAGCAAGGGGGTCCTGAGTAGACGAACTCTATCATGTCCTCTGAGCGTACCAAACTACTCAAAGGCTGCCGACTAGGAAAATATCATTTGTCTTGGCCTTTGGAATGGAAGTAGTCATCCTAATCGAACTTAAGCTCCTATCAGTATGGGTCGTGGCCTTCAACGAGCAGCATAATCTACAGGACCTCAGAGTCAACCTCGACCTGCTGGAAGAAAAAAGAAAGGAAGCCCAAATTCGAATGGCGGTCTATAGACGAAGGGTGGCCCAATACTATAACTCCATAGTCAAAAGTAAAATATTCAAAGTGAGAGACAGTACTTCGGCGACCTGCCATCTCTCTACCTTAGAGCTAGGGGAAGCTTACCCCAAATTGGGAAGGCCTATATGAAGTAGAGGAGGTCGACCGATCTGAAATTTATCATCTGAAGGAGCTCAAAGGAACAATGCTTCTATGACCTTGGAACTTAGAAAATATAAGGATGTACTACCAGTAATTTTCTATCAATAAAACTCCTCCATTTTAATGATATCATTTTTTGGTACAAGAACTATGTGATGACAGGAAAGAAGCAACCAAAAATGGCCATGTTAGGAACAGGAGGAGAACCCCATCTTAATGTGAGCAAAGTCGAAGGCCTCGTTCATTTTAGATGAGATGGAGGGAGAGGCCCTGATAGCAGCCCTTATGTGCCCCCATAATTCGTTAGGAATAGGAGGAGAACCTCATCCTAACATGAGCAAAATCGAAGACCTCATTCATTTTAGATGAGATGAGGAGAGAGGCCTTGACAATGGCCCTTATGCGCCCCTACAGCTCGTTAGGAACATGAGGAGAACCTCATCCTAATGCAAGTAAAGTCGAAGGCCTTATTCATTTTAAACGAGATGAGGAGAGAGGCCTTGACAATGGCCCTTATGTGCCCCTATAGCTTGTTAGGAATAGGAGGAGAATCTCATCCTAACGTGAACAAAGTCGAAGGCTTTGTTCATTTTAGATGAGGTGAGAAGAGGAGATAAGATCTCTCTCAACCTTGGTTGAAGATAAGATCTCCTCCGAGCTCCTTCAATGTCTACGTCAATAGGAGATAAGATCTTCCTGAACCTCGACTGAAGATGAGATCTCCTCCGAGCTTCAACTTCAACTCAATCTCGACTGGAGATAAGATCTCTCCCAAGCTTTAATTTCAACTTCAACCTCGACTGGACACAAGATCTCCCTCGAGCTTTGATAGGGACGCGATGCTGTCGTTAAGACACCGTGTTTATCAGTTTAATCCGACTTCTTAAAATTATTGAAAAAACGTAGATAGTAGTGAGTCGGGTCGAATCCACAGGGAAGGTAGTGTTTTTAGAATTAAAATCTTTGATTTTATAAAAGAAAAAAAAAGAAAAGAGAAGAGTTTTGGGATCAAAAGTGAAGTCGGAAAATAAAAATAAAAAAAAATAAAAATTAAAAGGTGCAAGAATTTAAACTTGGTACTAAGATCTACTAGTTAGATCTTAGCATCTACTTGCAAGGCAATAATTTAAAGTGCAGAAATTAAATTGCAATAAAAATAAAAAGCAAGAAATTAAAATATAAAAATTTTTATTAACTAAAATTTCAGAATTTAAATACATAAAATTTAAAAAGAAAAGATAAAAAGAATAAAATAGCCTGATCTCTGATCTTGGATCGGCATTGGCAGAAAGATGGTGTAGAAGCTCGGCTCTTCTTCTCGGCATCCGTTGCTTCGAAGCAGCCTTTAACCCATAGCCTGACTTCGCCCTATACCAAAACTTCACCTTGATCGAAGATATTAATTTCTGATGGCCTGGGGTCCTTTTTATAGAGCTAGGAGGGCTGGATATTTTTTCTAAAGGCAATATGGGACTAATAGCCTTTGTAATCATAAAAATACAAAGAAATTTGGATAAAATTTCAATCAAAATAGCTCTGATATGACTCTGCTAAATCTGATAAAATCCAGCCGTTCAACAGGAATCCAACGGTCCAAAACTCATCAAAATCGGATGCAGATAAGCTCAGATCGGGTCGGATTAAATTCTGGCCGTTGGATCGCGCTTGATCGAGGAAATCTGGCCGCAAATCATGCTTCGGGAGTCTTGATCGCCGCCGGCAGCATTCTGGACCGTCGGATCATCGCCTGGATCGAGCGCTGCCGTCCGATGGTGATCCGCGTGATGTTTGTATCTGAATAAAATTTGGAAGCAACCACAGCCGTCCGATCCTGACCGCAAACAACCACATTCGTCCGATCGCGCAATAACTGTTCCCATGGACCGCGTGGACCGGCCGCACCGCACACTGCAACCAATCAGCGCCGCTGTTGTCGACGAAAAGACTGAATTACCCTTGTGAGCCGCGATAAATTTCTGTAGACCCTTAAGGGGTCTAGGTCCACCACGTGGCAATCTCTGATTCGCCAGAATTTGCTGAGCTGGCGGTCCACGCCTGGATCGTGGACCGGCTGATGGCTTCAATGGCTGAGTCGGCTTGATGGCTCGGCTTGGCTTGGTGGCTCGGCTTGCGGAGCCGGCTGAGCCGTTTTCTTTTTTATTTAATTTTTATTTATTTTATATTTTTAAAAATTCATATTTTTTTTCATTTTAGCTCCGTTTTACTTGAAATTTATTTCGTTGTGATCAGAAAAATGAGCTCTTTCTATTGATAATAAAATTTTATTTTTTAATTTTTATTAATTTTTATTATTTTTTAATTAATTTTTTAATTAATAAAAATATGAATTTTTTAAAAATTATATATAAATTGATTATTAATTCTTAAAAATTAATATCAATTAATTAATAAATTAATACTTTTATTGATGAATTTATGATACTTATCACACCCCCCAACTTAAGCTTTGCTCGTCCTCGAGTAAAGAAAGAATTTAGTTTTAAATACCTTTTAACTTTAGAGTTTCGAATTTTACCTAAGCAATTTTTAAAATGGCCATTGATATTCAGTAGAGCTTAAATGAGATATATCATTGGAGTATTAATACTTATCAATAGAACATTAAATTTTTCAGAACTTTTTCTAAATTATTTTACTTTTATCTCTGATTTGTCTAAACTTTCATATAGGCAGGTGTATTGCTACTTCCATCCTTCATTTATTAATTTTTATTTTCACATTGCCCACTTTTTGACGCGAATATCATTGCTTACTTAGGCAACGGGATCCGGTTACTCGGTGGGAAACCAATGTTTCTTTTCTTTTTCTTTTTTTTTTTTTTTTTTTTTTTTTTTTTAACGTTGTACCACTATTGAATGTCTTAACTCCTTAAGCTTTCTATTTGATCCATGTAGCGAGTCTTGGGCCAATAACTCCCAAACCAGTTGGCTTTAGGGCACTAGGTATAGAATACCCCTCGGGCTTACTAGCTCGAATCAAATAGGCTACGAGTTAAGACTAGCTTTACAACGAGCTTCTTTGCCCTTCCCACCTTTTGACGCGAAACTCAATGCTTGCTTAGGCAAAGAGGCCCGGTTACTCAGTGAGAAGTACTTGGAAACTATTTTATTAAAATAAATTTTTATATGAAGAAACGTATAGTTACCTTACACAAGCCTATAAAAAGTAGACTTTTTTTTTTTTTTTTTTTTGCTAGTAGAAATAATTAGAAATGCTCCAAAAATTTTTATGTTCTAGACTTAACTCTTTATTGAATTTTCTTAATACTTGATTCCTCAATATCTCATAGATTCTCTGATCTGTGTATCAATTTTCTTTTAAAAATGCTTAGTTTTATTCGATTCTTAAGCATAATCAGGTATCTAAATACTAAATACTAACTTTTTTGAGGACTTAAAATTTTAAAATTTTTATTTTTTCCTCCCCCCAACTTAATCGACATTGTCCTCAATGGAGAAGAAAAAATAAAGGATGTAATAAAGAACATGGAAGAATACACCTAACTCAGTATATATTTTTTTTATTATTTATTTTTTTTTTTTTTTTTTTTTTTAGTCCAGCATATGCCTTTGAAAATTTGAGCTCTCCCTCCAACTTATTCAAATTATCCTAAAAAGAGATAAACTAAAAAGATAAATTAGATAAAAACTAAATATTGGGTTGCCTCCCAACAAGCGCTAAGTTTACCGTCTTCAGCCAGACACAATGTAGCTCACTATCCTGTGTCGAATATTGGATTGACAAATTCCAATGGTTTTGGATTGCCAATCTCAGAAAGTTGATGTTTAATCCCATTATTGATATAATCTTTGTTAATTTTAGAGATATAATTTGTGATTCCATTCTCAGACCCATGTTTATTAAGAATTTCTCCTATTTGTTTTTCTAAAATGCTCATGAATGGAGTTTTAGGAGTTAAGTTTGATTCAATAGGTGCTGGAATGGTGACTAAAGGCAGTTTTAATTCTGGAGGTAAATTATTATGGTCTTGCTTAAACAACTCCATTGACATTTCATTACATGCCTCTTGATTTTTGTAAGAAGAACCGGCTTCTTTCCCTATTTCTATCTCATTTAAACTGGAACTAGCATCAGTACTAATTCCTTGCTCGGGTTCTTCTATATGGTTAGTCTCAGTACTAACCAGTTCCTCTAAATTTTTATTTTGGCTAGCATCAGTACTAGCCTCTCTCACCTGATCTTGATATGGGTCCATAAGAATCCTATAGCTTTTAAGTTCAGGAATTACTTTGGTATTCTCTAATTGGGGATTCTTAGATGAAATATTAGATTGATAATTTAATCCAGGTGGTTGGTAGTCATTAGATGGGTTATTTGAAATTGGTAGGTTCGGTAGTTGATCTAGTTCTCTCCTCATGTTAGACTCAACTAATTGTCCTATTTGAGCTTCTAGTCTGGCGATAGATTGCTGTTGAGTCAGAATCAATTGTTGAAGTTGGTTAAATCTATCATCAGCTAGATTGGTCTATTGAGGAGGTGGATATGAGGGTTGATTATAATATGATGGCTGAATAAACTGACTAGGCTGACCATTATTATAGGCATAATTTTGATAATTTTGCTCAAGTAAAATTTGGGTCTGAGCCTGAGTCTGTTGGGATGTCCAAGAAAAATTAAAGTTACTCCAATCTGAATTATATGAATTTGAAAATGGGTCATTAATCAATTTGGAGTATCCTTGAGTAGCTTGAACTTGTTCTTGGATAAAATGTGGAAACTGTGCAGTTATAGGATATTCACTTACATGATGGGTTGGACTAGCACAGATTGAATAATTCTCCTGATAATTAGAAGATTGTTGACCTAGGATTAGGAGTTGATCTATTTTCTGATCAAGAAGGTCAACTTTATCTAATTTTTGGACTATTAGATTTATATTAGCCATTTGATTATTATGTTTAATATGAATCAACCATTCAATTAAGTTCAACTAAATCAGAAAAAGTGATTTCCTACTATGCATGTATTAGTGTAACCCTAATGTATGGTTTAAAAAATTTTTAGAATATTTTTTTTATTTTATTATTATTATTATTATTATTATTATTTTATTATATTAAAAATTAATTTTTTTTAATTATTTTTATTTATTAATTTTAATTTAATTTAATTTAATTTAATTATTAATTTTTAGTTAGTTGAATTTTTATTTTATTTTATTTTTAGAGAAGAAAGGAGAAGAAAGAAAAAAGAGTTCTAAAGAAGAGATCCTAAGGAGTCCTAGAACTAAGAAGAAAGAGAAGAATTCGATTTAATTAGATTTAATGTTGGTTAGCAATCAAGTTGGTCAATCAATCCTGACTAAGGGTTATCCTAGATCTAGACAGCTCCTAACTGCCAAGGTCACCTTCAAGCCCTCCAAGTGTAGGATTAGCCAATCAACTAGCCAGGTAAGTGTAAGGTCGGTGGGAGTCCCCCCGTTGCTTGCCTTAGACACCAATTGTGCTTGGCCAGGTAAGCAAACGGAACCAATTAGAAACCACCTTCCTTCGGGCCCAATCGTCCCTGAACCACTTTCCTAGACACCAGTCAACTTGACTTATCCTAACCCGGTTCAACTCTTAGGATTCCTTGTCCTATTGAGCTCGAGTTTCTAGGGTTGATGTCTAATTGATTTTAAAATTAAAGGCTTAGGTCAATGCAGGATGCTGATTGGTTGTTTGTGGGCTAAGGAAGGGTGATCAAATCCCCACCTTATCTTATTTAATTGGGTTGTGCCCTTAATTTGATTTAATATGAATATGCACGAAAAAAAATTTAATCAAAGGGTTTTATGCAATTTAAACTAGATGCATGCAACTAATTAAATTATGAAAGGCTTACCTTGCCTCCAGCAATTACCAAAAAAATAAAACTAATATGATGCATGCTCTAGACAGTTAGGATTTCTAATCTTATCATAAGATTTTTAATTAGATTAAATAAATATTTTTTTAAAATTAATTTAAAAAATAAAATAAATAAATAAATAAAATAAAAAGAAAAGAGAACTAGGGTTAGGATTGATCTCACCAGGCAAAACTTCTGATTCCTTTTATTCTTTTTTTCTTTTCCTGCAAAATAATAAAAAAAATTAGTAAGAAAATAAAAATTTTATTTATAATTTATTTATAGAAAAATCAAAGAGATCAAAAATTTAATATCCGTGCCTCCCCGGCAACGGCGCCAAAAACTTGATGCGTTTGTCGGAATTATTTTTAATAAATCAAAGAAATCAAAATCAAAAATCAAAAATCTTTCCCGGCAACGGCGCCAAAAACTTGATAGGGACGCGATGCTGTCGTTAAGACACCGTGTTTATCAGTTTAATCCGACTTCTTAAAATTATTGAAAAAACGTAGATAGTAGTGAGTCGGGTCGAATCCACAGGGAAGGTAGTGTTTTTAGAATTGAAATCTTTGATTTTATAAAAGAAAAAAAAAGAAAAGAGAAGAGTTTTGGGATCAAAAGTGAAGTCGAAAAATAAAAATAAAAAAAAATAAAAATTAAAAGGTGCAAGAATTTAAACTTGGTACTAAGATCTACTAGTTAGATCTTAGCATCTACTTGCAAGGCAATAATTTAAAGTGCAGAAATTAAATTGCAATAAAAATAAAAAGCAAGAAATTAAAATATAAAAATTTTTATTAACTAAAATTTCAGAATTTAAATACATAAAATTTAAAAAGAAAAGATAAAAAGAATAAAATAGCCTGATCTCTGATCTTGGATCGGCATTGGCAGAAAGATGGTGTAGAAGCTCGGCTCTTCTTCTCGGCACCCGTTGCTTCGAAGCAGCCTTTAACCCATAGCCTGGCTTCGCCCTATACCAAAACTTCACCTTGATCGGAGATATTAATTTCTGATGGCCTGGGGTCCTTTTTATAGAGCTAGGAGGGCTGGATATTTTTTCTAAAGGCAATATGGGACTAATAGCCTTTGTAATCATAAAAATATAAAGAAATTTGGATAAAATTTCAATCAAAACAGCTCTGATATGACTCTGCTAAATCTGATAAAATCCAGCCGTTCAACAGGAATCCAACGGTCCAAAAATCATCAAAATCGGATGCAGATAAGCTCAGATCGGGTCGGATTAAATTCTGGCCGTTGGATCGCGCTTGATCGAGGAAATCTGGCCGCAAATCGCGCTTCGGGAGTCTTGATCGCCGTCAGCAGCGTTCTGGACCGTCGGATCATCGCCTGGATTGAGCGCTGCCATCCGATGGTGATCCGCGTGATGTTTGTATCTGAATAAAATTCGGAAGCAACCACAGCCGTCCGATCCTGACCGCAAACAACCACATCCGTCCGATCGCGCAATAACTGTTCCCATGGACCGCGTGGACCGGCCGCACCGCACACCGCAACCAATCAGCGCCGCTGTTGTCGGACGAAAAAGACTGAATTACCCTTGTGAGCCGCGATAAATTTCTGTAGACCCTTAAGGGGTCTAGGTCCACCACGTGGCAATCTCTGATTCGCCGGAATTTGCTGAGCTGGCGGTCCACGCCTGGATCGTGGACCGGCTGATGGCTTCAACGGCTGAGTCGGCTTGATGGCTCGGCTTGGCTTGGTGGCTCGGCTTGCGGAGCCGACTGAGCCGTTTTCTTTTTTATTTAATTTTTATTTATTTTATATTTTTAAAAATTCATATCTTTTTTATTTTAGCTCCGTTTTACTTGAAATTTATTTCGTTGTGATCAAAAAAATGAGCTCTTTCTATTGATAATAAAATTTTATTTTTTAATTTTTATTAATTTTTATTATTTTTTAATTAATTTTTTAATTAATAAAAATATGAATTTTTTAAAAATTATATATAAATTGATTATTAATTCTTAAAAATTAATATCAATTAATTAATAAATTAATACTTTTATTGATGAATTTATGATACTTATCAAGCTTCAACCGCAACGTCAATACGAGACAAGATCTCCTTGGACCTCGGCTAGAGATAAGATCTCCCCCAAGCCTCAACTTCAACGTCAGCCTTGACTAGAGATAAGGTCTCCCCCGAGCTTCAACTCCAACAGGTGTAAAGCCTGAAAAAGAACTTCGGCAGTCATCTTTTTTGTACTCCCTTTCTTCGAATTTCAAACTTGAAAGTAGAGGAACTATTGTTGGAGATAAATTTCACTCTTGTCGAAGTTCAGCCTGATGCTTAGCCTAACACAACTGGTAATCATGAAAGAGCTTCAATCAAAAATTCTTTCTCTAGAGATCGAGCCCCACCCGATCTCCTTTAGCAGTCAAGCTCCACCCGATCTCCTCCAGCGATCGAACTCATTCAGTAGCCAAACTCCTCCAGTGGCCAAACTCATTTAGTAACTCATTTAGTAGTCGAACTCCTTCAGCGGCCGAATCCAACCGAACTCCTCAGCGATCGATCCCTAGCCGAACTCTCCAGCGGTCGAAATCCTTATGGATCTCTCCTTTCATCGAATTTCTATAGGAGCCGAACTCCTTCCGAATCCTTTCAAGAGTCGAATTTCTTCTAGACTTCTTCTTCGATCGAACTTCTCCACCAATCAGACTCCTTCTGAATTTCTCCATCAGTCTAGCTTCATCCAAATTCCTCTAATGGATTCCTTCCAGATTTCAACTAGCATTCCTTCCGAATGAACCCCTCTAATTATGTTCCCTTTAGGAGTCTGAACTCTCCTAAAATTGATGTATGTCAAAACTCTTCACCAACCAACGCCTGCTTCCTCTGAACTTCGACTATTAAATCTCAACGAACAGCCACTTCATGGCCACGAATACCACTCTCTATAACAAACTCCACGTGACCCCAAATGGCCCACTACTGAATGGTCACATCACAACAATGATCGTACCAAATTCCATATGGCCTTGAGGGACCCACTTTTGGATGGTTATGATAAGCTCTATCTATAAAAAGAGATCCTCTAGATATATTTTCTTGAAGCTCACTTCTACTTTTCAAAACTCTGCTGAATTCTTGCCTGAGCACTCTATTCCTATTGGCCAAAAGAGCTAACTTAATCATCGAAGGGTCCTGCCGGAGCCACCACCACTGACTCCAGGTGGGACTTTATTTTGTAGGTCACTGACTGTGACCTCTTCTTTCTCGACTCCAACTCGATCTGGCATCAATCAGATTTTACACCAACATTGGCTATAGTACATTCATTGTAGGAATTGAATTGCACTAATAAACAATC
>QRFJ01000546.1:85854-170381 GCA_006176705.1 Cocos nucifera
TAAAAATTAAAAGGTGCAAGAATTTAAACTTGGTACTAAGATCTACTAGTTAGATCTTAGCATCTACTTGCAAGGCAATAATTTAAAGTGCAGAAATTAAATTGCAATAAAAATAAAAAGCAAGAAATTAAAATATAAAAATTTTTATTAACTAAAATTTCAGAATTTAAATACATAAAATTTAAAAAGAAAAGATAAAAAGAATAAAATAGCCTGATCTCTGATCTTGGATCGGCATTGGCAGAAAGATGGTGTAGAAGCTCGGCTCTTCTTCTCGGCACCCGTTGCTTCGAAGCAGCCTTTAACCCATAGCCTGACTTCGCCCTATACCAAAACTTCACCTTGATCGAAGATATTAATTTCTGATGGCCTGGGGTCCTTTTTATAGAGCTAGGAGGGCTGGATATTTTTTCTAAAGGCAATATGGGACTAATAGCCTTTGTAATCATAAAAATATAAAGAAATTTGGATAAAATTTCAATCAAAACAGCTCTGATATGACTCTGCTAAATCTGATAAAATCCAGCCGTTCAACAGGAATCCAACGGTCCAAAAATCATCAAAATCGGATGCAGATAAGCTCAGATCGGGTCCGATTAAATTCTGGCCGTTGGATCGCGCTTGATCGAGGAAATCTGGCCGCAAATCGCGCTTCGGGAGTCTTGATCGCCGTCAGCAGCGTTCTGGACCGTCGGATCATCGCCTGGATTGAGCGCTGCCATCCGATGGTGATCCGCGTGATGTTTGTATCTGAATAAAATTCGGAAGCAACCACAGCCGTCCGATCCTGACCGCAAACAACCACATCCGTCCGATCGCGCAATAACTGTTCCCATGGACCGCGTGGACCGGCCGCACCGCACACCGCAACCAATCAGCGCCGCTGTTGTCGGACGAAAAAGACTGAATTACCCTTGTGAGCCGCGATAAATTTCTGTAGACCCTTAAGGGGTCTAGGTCCACCACGTGGCAATCTCTGATTCGCCGGAATTTGCTGAGCTGGCGGTCCACGCCTGGATCGTGGACCGGCTGATGGCTTCAACGGCTGAGTCGGCTTGATGGCTCGGCTTGGCTTGGTGGCTCGGCTTGCGGAGCCGACTGAGCCGTTTTCTTTTTTATTTAATTTTTATTTATTTTATATTTTTAAAAATTCATATCTTTTTCATTTTAGCTCCGTTTTACTTGAAATTTATTTCGTTGTGATCAAAAAAATGAGCTCTTTCTATTGATAATAAAATTTTATTTTTTAATTTTTATTAATTTTTATTATTTTTTAATTAATTTTTTAATTAATAAAAATATGAATTTTTTAAAAATTATATATAAATTGATTATTAATTCTTAAAAATTAATATCAATTAATTAATAAATTAATACTTTTATTGATGAATTTATGATACTTATCAAGCTTCAACCGCAACGTCAATACGAGACAAGATCTCCTTGGACCTCGGCTAGAGATAAGATCTCCCCCAAGCCTCAACTTCAACGTCAGCCTTGACTAGAGATAAGGTCTCCCCCGAGCTTCAACTCCAACAGGTGTAAAGCCTGAAAAAGAACTTCGGCAGTCATCTTTTTTGTACTCCCTTTCTTCGAATTTCAAACTTGAAAGTAGAGGAACTATTGTTGGAGATAAATTTCACTCTTGTCGAAGTTCAGCCTGATGCTTAGCCTAACACAACTGGTAATCATGAAAGAGCTTCAATCAAAAATTCTTTCTCTAGAGATCGAGCCCCACCCGATCTCCTTTAGCAGTCAAGCTCCACCCGATCTCCTCCAGCGATCGAACTCATTCAGTAGCCAAACTCCTCCAGTGGCCAAACTCATTTAGTAACTCATTTAGTAGTCGAACTCCTTCAGCGGCCGAATCCAACCGAACTCCTCAGCGATCGATCCCTAGCCGAACTCTCCAGCGGTCGAAATCCTTATGGATCTCTCCTTTCATCGAATTTCTATAGGAGCCGAACTCCTTCCGAATCCTTTCAAGAGTCGAATTTCTTCTAGACTTCTTCTTCGATCGAACTTCTCCACCAATCAGACTCCTTCTGAATTTCTCCATCAGTCTAGCTTCATCCAAATTCCTCTAATGGATTCCTTCCAGATTTCAACTAGCATTCCTTCCGAATGAACCCCTCTAATTATGTTCCCTTTAGGAGTCTGAACTCTCCTAAAATTGATGTATGTCAAAACTCTTCACCAACCAACGCCTGCTTCCTCTGAACTTCGACTATTAAATCTCAACGAACAGCCACTTCATGGCCACGAATACCACTCTCTATAACAAACTCCACGTGACCCCAAATGGCCCACTACTGAATGGTCACATCACAACAATGATCG
The DNA here is from genome assembly GCA_006176705.1 of Cocos nucifera. Classification (NCBI taxonomy): domain Eukaryota; kingdom Viridiplantae; phylum Streptophyta; class Magnoliopsida; order Arecales; family Arecaceae; genus Cocos; species Cocos nucifera. The sequence continues at coordinate 88,195 of QRFJ01000546.1, forward strand.
TACCAAATTCCATATGGCCTTGAGGGACCCACTTTTGGATGGTTATGATAAGCTCTATCTATAAAAAGAGATCCTCTAGATATATTTTCTTGAAGCTCACTTCTACTTTTCAAAACTCTGCTGAATTCTTGCCTGAGCACTCTATTCCTATTGGCCAAAAGAGCTAACTTAATCATCGAAGGGTCCTGCCGGAGCCACCACCACTGACTCCAGGTGGGACTTTATTTTGTAGGTCACTGACTGTGACCTCTTCTTTCTCGACTCCAACTCGATCTGGCATCAATCAGATTTTACACCAACATTGGCTATAGTACATTCATTGTAGGAATTGAATTGCACTAATAAACAATCTATCTACCTTGGTAGATGAGTAGCCCTATGATGATCATGAGAATCGAGTCCATAAGCCCATGGCCATGGTAGAGTGAAGATGATAGAAAGAGTTTCTATAAAGGGTTTCACATAGGATTCGAATTGAATGATTAATTCATATGATGGATATTGGGTTTGACGAGTTCACCTTAATCCTAATCCTATCGGGGCTCAAGATAGAAGAATCCAATCACACAGGTAGCTGTACTGAGAGGTTCACTTTTAGTTCTGATGGATTGCTATCATATACTGCTAGGTGTCACTGGTGGATTTTGAGAGCAATTAGAATGATTTTGCTAATCCATCATTCTAATTATATAAATCAAAAAAGTTCTGGTCCATCGAAAGATGTTTCGATGATGTTGATGATGGAGATCACGACATGTCTCATTACCATACGAAACTAAACCTAACTAGATCACACAAATAAAGGTTTGGATCTAGATGTCATCAATTGAGCTAATCTAGTTCGATTAATTTGGATTAGATCTAATCAGATTCAAGGTAATCGTACTAGCACACGATTTAGCCTAACTTTCTTCTTCTGTAATATTTCTAATTCATTACAATCGAGTCGAATTTGATTTAACTCATTCTTATATCTTGAATGGATTTATTTTCATCTGACTAGAATAAGTTTAGATTAGATTAATTATAAAAATTAAATTCATTCCTAGTGCAATTGGACTAGGGTCAATAGTTGACCCAATTGAGAGAATTAAGGGTCACATGATCAGAGAATTTTAGAAATTATTTTGCCTTAAATTTTGGATATGTGATAGGTCATGAGTTATACTTTGGGTGTGCAAAATTTTATGATTTTTGGTGGTGCCTAGACTAGGTTTTGATAGAGTTTGATTTGGATCAAACTCTTAAGGGAAGAGTCCTAGACGCACATGGACTCTTCCTTATCCTTTCATGCTGCCACCTTCTAGATAGATTTTTGGCATCAAAACTAGATGGGATCTAGTGGTTTTCATGGAGATCAGGTCCAAGAGTCCCAATGGTCGAATTAATAAGATTTTTGATCAAAAAGGGACTCTTTGTGGCATTATGTCTAGTATAAGAACTCTTCTCACAAAATTGCCTCAATGTAATTTTTTTTCCACACCCAATGGAGCCTTCCCTCTGATATCCATTCTCCCTCTATCCTCTCTCTCCCTCTCTTCTACATGTATAAAAGGTTAGGTATAAATCTGAGTTGAAGGTCCAAGGTTTTTAGCACAAGATCCAGTATCTACGCAACGGTGCTCATGAGAGAAACATGCTACCCTCAGAAGTCATTTTGAAGGCTTTTCAAATCAGTTCCAAATCTAATTTTTGGAAGAGAGATTCATGAGGAGAAGATGTTCAGATCCTATCTGAGTGAATATCAATAGAGGCCAAGTGAGTTTGTGGCTCCTTCCAGAACCTCAGGAATCAATAGGATCATCGCAGGATAATTAGATTACCAAATTAGGTACTTAAAATTAAATCTGATTTAATTTTATTTTTAACTTTTAATATCAGATCTCTATAATAAAATCTAAAAAGTCTCAGATTTGATTAAAATTTTAAAAAAAACTTTTTAAAATATTTCTTTAGATCCAATCAGATCTGAACGATCTTGTGTCGGGAAAACATGTTTTTCCTTCAATTGGCATTAGAGCCAGGTTGCAGTTCTTCAGATCTATTTTAGATCTAATTTTATTTTTATTTTTAATCTAATATTAATAAGTTTTAGATATCACATCAGATATAATTAGATTTAAAATTAAAAAATTAAAATTAAATCATTTAGATCTAATATGTATGAGATGCATGACTAGACTGGGAATAAAATAGTTTTATGTGTAGTCTAGTATAATCATGTTATTAATTTAATTAAATATAATTTTAAGTCTATTTAATTTCTATTTTTTTGATATTATAATTATTATAATTAGATCTAAAAAATAAAAAATAAAGTTTTTAATTTTTAATTTATTCATATGTGATATGAAAAGATGCATATTTAGACTAGTTGTAGAATAGTTCCACAAATTATCTAGAATAGTTTTATTTTGATATGATCAAATTTAAATCTATTTTTTAGATGTTATATATAATATTTTAGATCTAAAAATATGCATATTTAATTTAGTGATGATACATGAGATGTATGCAAAGCATGTATTAGTTAGATCATTAATTATATATGTGTTATATGATCTTGATCTAACTAGTTTTGTGGTTTCAATTATATTTCTAATTAAGGTGTTCCCCTTAGCCGTCCGATCATAAGAACAAAGTAGGATTTAAAGGCCCTCTCCTCTCATTCAATGAGGTGTTCTTATGGCATGTAGGGGTACTGCGTATTCATCCTTAATCAGAAATTAGAACTTATTTTTCTACAAAATCTTAGATCCTGAAATCTTAGAATTTTGATACATGTTTTTCTATTTATAAATTCAAACTTAATTAAGAATTAAGATTATGAAACTAATTAAATCTAAAATTAAGAATTTTTAGATCTAAGATATTTTCATAAAATTGGATTCGGGCTTGGGTAGCTTAATTAGGTCTAGCGATTGATCAAACTGAATCAAGAATTGGTTAGGTGGGATCAAGAGTGCTTAGAATTGACCAGCCCAATAGTTATAAGTCTGGATCAAGGTCGACTCATAGCCACATATGATCGATCCAATTAAGACTTAATTTGGCTCCATGGTTTGAGCCTGGATTGTAGGCTAACCCGATTAGTTTTAGTTTGATAATTTGGTGTCTAAGGTAAGTTTGGCAGATACGTTCGATTGATTTTTAATTGAAAGCTACTCAACCTAAATGCATTCTTATCGAGTTAATGGCATATCCCTTCTACCGATCTCACTTACCTAGCCATTTGTCTCAATCCAGTTCTGATTTAAGGTGACTAACAGTTCGAGCTAATCCATGCCACTAGGCTTGTCATAATCATTATGATTGAGTCAAGTCTAAGAGACCTAAATTGAATCTCCCTAAGAAAAGATTAATTCAATTGGTCTTCCACCATTGTAGATGTGTGGGCCCTTCCCAGGATTGATTGTTCTCAGCTGATTACAGTGGTTCAGTTACACTAAAAAGATGCAATCATATCTATTAGGCATTGGATGCTATGGGTTGGAGGATGGATTGGGCTCAATATTTTGGATACGATCAGGGATCCAATCAGAAATCTAATTCGTGTAAATAGTAGGTCTGACTTAACTAAGAAGTGGATCAATATTCTGGACACGGTGAGATTCATGAATTAGAGATCAGGATTAGGTGCACCATAATTAGAGAATCGTTGGATAAGAGTTGTCCACTCATCGGTTGACCCATCATCAATAACTATTAGGTGAGGTGGTGAGCTAGTCAGTGCCACATCACCCCATCCAATCATGTTGCTTTATTCAATCAGATCTAAATCTGATTGGTGGGATGACATCACCTAATCCAATTAGATGAGAGATCCATAGATTCATCCTAAGGTGGCGTCTAAGACTGATCAAAGTCTATAGGTGAGAGTCACCTAGTTTGAATCCAAGAAGCAACCTGGAGTTCCATCCGTATGGGACTCCAGGTGTCCCTATCCATGGGCACACGCCATCTTAGGCGTGCACCCCCTCCTTTCCAATTTCTTGGGAGGGGACAAGCCCCTATCTGCTCTCCAATAAGTGCATGACACATGGGCAGATGTCCAAGGGTCAAAGGTCAATGTTTGACCAAAGTCAAAGGATAAGAATTAGCAGATGACGAAAAATGGTAGGTATTGTCTCAAATTTATCTCATAAATTAAGACAACCCTTTTCTAACCTGGTCAAGCTCCTGTCAGATCAGATGAAGGTACCTGAGTGAGCATAAACTCATTTGGCTCAGTCGAGACAACTTTTAATGATAGAAAAAGGAGAATGTTAGGCTTAATCGTGTGCTAGCATGATTTTCTTGAACCTAATTGAATCCAATTCAAATCAATTGAATTGGATTAGTCTAATTGATGATATCCAAATCCAAACCCTTATTTGTATGACCTAGTTAGGTTCAGTTCTATATGGTAATGGGATATGTAGTGATCTCCATCATCAACATCATCAAAACTCCTTTCGATGGATCAGAACTCATCTGACTCAGACAACTAGAATGATCGATCATCTAAATTATTCTAATTGCTCCCAAAATCCATCAGTGACACCTAGCAGTATATGGTGGCAACCAATCAAACTTGAAAATAAACCTCTTGGTGTAGCTACTTGTGTGATTAAGTTCTTCTATCTTGAGCTCCAATCAGATTAGGGTTAAGGTGAACTCGTCAAACCCTAATTTCTATCATATGATTTAATCATTTGATTCAAGTCCAATGTGAAAATCTTAATAGAAACTCTTTCTATTATTTCACTCTCTGCCATGGCCATGGGCTTATGGACTTGATTCTCATGATCATCATAGACTGCTCCTCATCCATCGAGGTAGATAGATTCCATCTTGGTGCACTCCAATTCCTATAATGAACATGCTATAGCCAACATACACCTCAGGGTTCCAAATGGCTAGAAGACCGAGTTATGGTGCAGTCAAACTATAACACCCTCAAGGTGAACTGTCGATGCACCTCAGGTCAAAGAACCAGACACACCATTATAGCTTCGAGTCAGTCATCGACGAGAAGGTAAACTTTCTTATGACTACTCGAGGTGGTCACGCTCAGTGCCCTCATTCTCTAATGAGTACCTATACTCTCTTTTTGGTGTCTCTACACCATAGACTCAAAACTCATCTACTATAAAGAAGCGATTGTACACTAACCTTCCGGATCAATCACCATCCTCATGATGATCCTACGGTCAAGAGCATTTTATGAGTTAATAATGAAAATTTTTGTCTTAAATTTTCAACTCTTAAAAATAAGAATTATCATTACATTAACTCAAGGGATGTATCACAGATACTAAATACACATATGAATAGAAAATAATATATTTTATTTTTTATAGTCAAAATTATAATTTTGTCCCTAGAAGTGTATTATAAGTGTCAGCCAATTTTGGCTTCTAGGGCACACATATCTAACAAACTTTTACTTAACCTAAAGTCAATTAGCTACAAATCTAAGTCCCATCTTCTCAAGATGGGCTTCGATCTTTTGCTGGTCCAATGGCTTTGTAAGCGAGTCCACCGCATTGTCTGCAGAGTCGACTCTCTTGACCTCGACGTAACTCTTCTCGAGGTAATCGCGGATGAGGTGGTATCGCCGTTCGATGTGCTTGGATTTCTGATGAGACCTCGGCTTCTTAGCAAGGGCTATGGCGCCATTGTTGTCGCAGTATGAAGGAATGGCATCTTATTACATCACTCCCATTTTTGTGGTAAACTTTTTATACCAGAATGCCTCCTTTACAGCTTCTGACGTAGCGATATATTCTGCTTTCATGGTGGAATCTGCTATCACTATCTGCTTGTAACTTTTCCAACTGACAACTCCACCATTGCACACAAATAGACTCCCCAAATGTCGACTTTCGATCATCTACATTGGACATAAAGTTCGAGTCTGTATACCCCTGGACATGAAATTCTCCATTGCCAAAGATCAGTAACATATTCTTAGTTCTTCTTAAGTACTTAAGGATACATTTCATAGAAGTCCAGTGTTCTTCATCTGGATTCGACTGATATCTACTCGTGACACTCACGGCATGGGCTATATCAGGTCGTATACATAACATGGCATACATGAGGCTCCCTATTGCTGAAGCATAAGGGATCTTGCTCATGCATTCTATTTCCTCAAGTGTACTAGGGCACATCTTCTTGGAAAGATGAATGCCATGCCTGAAGGGTACTAAATCCCTCTTAGAGTTTTCCATACGAAACTTCTTTAGTACTTCCTCTATGTACATCTTTTGTGAAAGTTCTAGCATCCTATCCGGTCTATCTCTATAATCCTTAATTCTCAGAATAAAGGATACTTCTCCTAGGTCTTTCATGGAGAATTCTTTAGATAACCATATTTTAACTGTGGTCAACCTGGGAATATCATTCCCAATAAGGAGGATGTCATCCACGTACAATATGAGAAAGACAACAGCGCTCCCACTGACCTTTTTGAAGACACATGACTCCTCATTCTTAATGAAACCAAACATTTTAATCACATCATTAAAACAAGTATTCCAGCTCCGAGATGCTTGCTTAAGTCCATATATGGACCTTTGCAGCTTGCAAACCTTGTGATGATCATCACTGGATGTGAAACCTAGCAGCTATTCCATATAGATATCTTCCTCAAGATATCCATTTAAGAATGTCGTTTTCACATCCATTTACCATATTTCAAAATCGAAATAGACTACAATAGCAAGCAATGTGTGGATGAATTTTAGCATAGCTACTAGCGAAAAGGTATCCTGATAGTCAATGCCTTCACGTTAACTATAACCTTTTGCCACTAATCTGGCCTTGAATATCTTCACATTTTCATCTGCACCAATCTTTCTCTTGTAGATCCATTTACACCTAATAGGTACTATACCTTTTGGTGGATCTACCAAGGTCCAGACTTGGTTTAAGTGCATTATTCAATTTCTGACTTCATTGCCTCTAACTATTTCTCGGAGTCGATATCTGATATCGTCTCGTTATAGGTTTTGGGATCATCACCATGAATCCCATTCCTATGAGAAATATTTTTTCTACATCCTTTGAAATAATACCTAAGTACCTCTCAGGAGATGGAAAACCCTTTTCGATCTACGAGGTGGAGAAGGTAGTGTATGGATTGGCTTAACCTAATTTGGTTCCATTTGGTCCTTAGCTCGTTGCTCTTGTGAGACTTTCTCATCGAGCTTGAGCTGCTTTTCAACGCCGCTATCTTGAATAAATTATTTTTCAAGAAAGATGGCATATTGACTCATAATTACATTATGATCTTTTGGAATGTAGAAATAATATCCTACTGACTCTTTAGGATATCCTATGAATCGAGCTCTAAAGGACCTAAAGTCTAACTTGTCCGCTTGTTATCTTTTGACATGAGCCGGACAACCTCAAATTCTGAGATGACTTAGACTTGATTTCTTACCATGCCATATCTCATATGGTGTGGTAGGAACGGTTTTAGAAGGAACCCTATTCAGTAAGTATATTGCAGTTAACAAACAGTATCTTCAAAAAAAATCAAGGAGGTCTATGAAGCTCATCATGGATTAGACCATATCTAATAGAGTCCGGTTCCTCCGTTCTGAAATCCTATTGAGTTGAGGTGTTCCTAGTGGAGTCCATTGAAAGACTATGCCATTTTTCTTGAGATAGTCCAAAAATTTCCAACTAAGATATTCACCTCCTCGATCTGATCGAAGAATCTTAATGGATTTTTTAATTTACTTTTTTAATTTATATCTGAATTCTTTGAACTTTTCAAATGCTTTAGACTTGTGCATCATAAGATACACATACCCATACCTTGATAAATCATCGGTAAAGGTTATGAAGTAGACTAAATTGCCTCTAGCCGGTACATCGAATGGGCCGCACACATCTATATGTACTAGGGCAAGAAGATCCGTGGCCCTTTCCCCATGTCCTACAAAAGGGAGCTTAGTCATTTTGCCATGAAGATAGGATTTCACAAATTGGATATGACTTGAAAGTCAACGGACTCAATAGCTCAGTTTTTTTCAATTTGTTAACCCTATCTTCTACTATATGATCTAATCTTAGGTGCCATAGATACCTATCATTAGAACTATCCCTAGGATGTTTTGATTTTATGGCATTCACATTTTGTTCGAAATTAAAAATAGATACATCAACATGTAACTGATAAAGATCGTTAATAAGGAAACCATTTGCAATTTTATTTTTTTCATAAAGAATATTACAATGGTCTTTAAGAAAACTAATTACATAGCCTTCTAATGCAAGGCAAGAAATAGAAAATAAATTCTTACTTGCTGCAGGCATAAAATAACAGTCTTTTAATACTAAGTCTAAACCAGATGGTAGTCGAAGAGGGGTATGTTTCCATGGCCACGATAGTAATTCTTGCTCCATTTTTGATGCGTAGGATCATCTCACTATCCCTCAGCCTCCTGCTATCCTCAAGATCCTACATGGAAGTGCATAAGTAAGCACTAGAATTAGAGTCAAGCACCTAACTGGATGCAGAAGAAACCATAAGGTTAGACTCAATAATGAGCATACCTCTAGAAGGACCTACCTCCTTCTTCTTTAGGGTGGCCAGGTAAGTAGGGCAGTTTCACTTTCAGTGGCCGTCATTGTTGCAATGAAAATACTTTTCTTTATCAGCGGCCTTATTCTTCAGCTCTGTCTTTTTCTTCTTTCCTTCTTCCACCTTCTGCTTTTTCATAGACTTCTTCTTCTTTCCAAAAGACTTTCTCTTGGAAGAAGTTCGTTCTACAGCAAGTGCTGAGCCTTTAGAACCTTTAATGGAAAGCTCAGCGGTAACCAACATGTTCATAAGTTTGGCCAAGGAATTTTGAAGTTTATGCATATGGTAGTTCATGATGAACTGCCCATACGCATCAGTCAAGGATTGCAGAATTATGTCATTCTATAGATCCAAGTCCAACCTTACTTCGAGCTTCTCAAGCTCTTCCATGTCCTTGATCATCATTAGATAATAATCTTGGATTGACTGTCCATCACGCATTTTAGCCTTGAACAGTTGTTTAGTAACTTGATACTTGGCTGCATGACTCTGTTCACCAAACATCTCCTGTAGGTGAGTCAACATTTGGCGAGCAGTTCTGATATCTTTATATTGGCGTTGAAGTTCATCAGACATCGAGCCCAATCATGTAGTATCTGGCCTTATTATCATCGTCTGTCCACTTATCCAGAGATGCTCTCTGCTCAACGGATGGACAAGCTGGTAAGGTGGAAGGAACCTAGTTCAATACATGAGTTAACTTTTCGAAACCCAAAATGATTTTGAAGTTTCGAAGCCAATCCTTATAATTTGGTCCGATTAGTCTATGGGTGTCCAGGATTTGTGCTAGTGGGTTGGATGTAGATATTTTTCTGTAGAGAGTCAAAATTTCTAGTTAGATATTATAATTAAAATTTAATCAATTTATTTAAGAATTTTATTTTTAAACAAATTAGCTTCCACTATTTTCTCAGATCCCTACACTTTCTCTATAGAGATGCAAAAATCTTCACGATTAATGATTTCTAGTGGGTGGTGCAGTCCCACCGACTTACTCTTCATCTCACCTAACAGTTTTTGGTGATGGATTAGCCAATGAGCTAACAACTCTTATTCAATGATTCTCTAATCATAATGCACTCAATCTTGATCTCTAATTTATGAATCTCACCATGTCCGTAATATTGATCCACTCCTTAGTTAAGTCAGACCCACCATTTATACAGATTAGATTTCTAATTGAGTCCTCACCGTATTCAGAATATTGAGCCCAATCCATCCTCTAGCCTGTAGCATCCCATGCCTAATAGACATGATTACATCTTTTCGATGCAACTGAGCCACTGTAACCAACCGAGAACAATCAACCCCGGAAAGGGCCCACACATCTACAATGGTGGAAGATCTTAGACTTAATCTTTTCTTAGAAAATTTTGATTTAGGTCTCATTAAACTAGACTTGACATAGTCATAACTATTATGACTAACCTAGTGGCATGGGTTAGCTCGGATTATTGACCACCTCGGATCAGAACTAAGTCAACAAATATGGCCAGGTAAGTGAGACCGGTGGAAGGGATATGCCATTAACTCGACAAGAACGCATTCAAGTTGAGTAGCTCTCAATTAAAAATCAGTCGGTCATATCTGCCAAACTTACCTTAGACACTAAATTGTTGAGTCATAACCAATCGGGATAGCCTACAATCTAGACTCTAGCCACTAAGCCTAATTAGGTCTTAGCTTGATCGATCACTCACATGACTCAATCTTGACCCAGACTTAATCTTATTAGGCTGGTCAATTTAAGCATTGTTGATCCCATCTAACTAACTCTTGATTTAGTTTGATCAACCGCTAGACCTAATTGAGCTACCCAAGTCCGAACCCAATTTTATGAACATATCTTAGATCTGAAAATTCTCAATTTTAGACCTAATATGTTTCATAATCTTAATTTTTAATTAAGTTTAGGGTTCAAAAATAAAATATGTAAATAAGATTCTAGGATTTCAGGATCTAGAATTTTACAGAAAGTAAGTTTTTAATTTTTGATTAAGGACGAACGCACAGCACCCCTATACATCATAAGAACATCCCATCGAATGGAAGGAGAGGATCTTCAAGTTCTACTTTGTTCTTATGATCGGATGGCCAAGGAGAATGCCTTAATCAGAAATACAACTAATCTACAAAAACTAATTAGATCTAAGCATATATCTCAAATAAGAAAATTAATCTAATTAAAACATATTTTGTATATATCATATATATTATGCATGCATGTTTTTCAAATGTAAATTATCTCATAATCATCTAAAAAATTAAATTTAAATTTGACCTCATCAAATAAAATTTAATCCAGACCTATTTATAGAACTATTCTACAACTAGTCTAAACATGCAATTATCATATCTCATATGAATAAATTAAATTTAATTTATTTTCTATATTTAGATCTGATTATAATATTTATAAGATCAAAAAACAGCAAATAAATAGATCTAAAAATTATATTTAATCAAATAAAAAATATGATTATACTAGACTACACATAGAATAATTCTATTCCTAATCTAGTTATGTATCTCATACATATTAGATCTAGATTAATTAATTTTAATTTTTTATTTTTTTTATTTTTTTTATTTTAGATATAATCATATCTCATGTGATATCTAAAATTAATAATTTATTAGATTAAATTAGATCTAAATAAATTTTATAAGAACCTGGCTCTGATACCAATTGAAGAAAAATCCTAATTTTTTGGGGTCAGGTTTATTCAAATCTGATTGGATCGAGAGGCATATTTTAAAATTTTTCTCTTAGATCCTAATTAGATCTGATTTTATGATTTGGTAATCAAGAAAATTAAATTAAATCAAATCTAAATTAATTTTACCTTAATTTTGGGTAATCGATTATCCCTTGATGATCGTGCTAAAGCCCTGAGGTTCTAGATCTAGCCACGCAAGCGTCTGGCCTCTATCGATATCCACTCGGACTGGATCTGGAGATCCTCTTCTTTTTTATCTCATCTTCAAAAATTAGATCTAGATCTAATTTGGAGGATCTTCAAAACTCCTTTCGAAGATCTGCTGTCGTCTCTGCAACAGTGCTGCCTTTTTCCTTTCTCGTCAGCCTTTTCTTGCCTGAATCGCACTAATCTGAAGGCCCAACTTTCTTGGGCAAAGAAAGGAGAGAGAGGATCAGAAAGGTAGCATGGAGGAGGGAGAGGAGCAGCCTTAGGGCATGGCTAGGAGAGAAATCTATTAAAAGTGGGCGCAGATAGGTCCTTATATAGACCCTACTGCGCCATGCAGTGCCACATCACCCCGGCCAATCACGTTACTTTGATCAATCAGATCTAAATCTGATTTGTGGGATGATATCACCTGATCCAATCAGATGAGAGACCCATAGATTCATCCTAAGGTGGCACCTAAGACTGATCAAAGTCTATAGATGAGGGTCACCTAGTTTGAACCCAAGAAGCAACCTGGAGTCCCATCCGTATGGGACTCCAGGCATCCCTATCCATGGGCGCATGCCATCCTAGGCGTGCACCCCCTTCATTCTAATTTTCAGAGAGGGGACAAGCCCCTATTTGCTCTCCAATAAATGCATGACACATGAGCAGATGTCCAAGGATCAAAGATCAACATTTGACCAAAGTCAAAGGACAAGAACTAGCAGGTGACGAAAAATGGTAGGTGTAATCTCAAATTTATCTCATAAATTAAGACAACCCTTTTTTGATCTGAACAAGCTCCAGTCAGACCAAGTGAAGGTACCTAAGTGAGCACAAACTCATTTGGCTCAGTCGAGATAACTTTTAATGATAGAAAAAGGAGAATGTTAGGCTCAATCATGTGCTAGCACGATTTCTTTGAACCTAATTGAATCCAATTCAAATCAATTGAACTGGGTTAGTCTAACTGATGATATTCGGATCCAAACCCTTGTTTGTATGACCCAGTTAGATTCAATTTTGTATGATAATGGGATATGTAGTGATCTCCATCATCAACATCATCGAAACTCCTTTCGATGGATCAGAACTCTTCTGATTCAGACAACTAGAATGATCGATCATCTAAATCATTCTAATTGCTCCCAAAATCTACTAATGACACCTAGCAGTATATGGTGACAATCCATCAAAACTAAAAATGAATCTCTCAGTGCAGCTACTTATGTGATTAAGTTATTCTATCTTGAGCTTCGATCAGATTAGGGTTAAGGTGAACTCGTCAAATCCTAATTTCTATCATATAATTTAATCATTCAATTCAAGTTCAATGTGAAAACCTTAATAGAAACTCTTTCTATTATTTCACTCTCTATCATGGCCATGGGCTTATGGACTTGATTCTCATGATCATCATAGGGCTGCTCCTCATCCACCGAGGTAGATAGATTTCATCTTAGTGCAATCCAATTCCTACAATGAACATGCTATAGCCAACATACACCTCAAGGTTCTAAATGGCTAGAAGATCGAGTCATGATGTAGTCAAACTATAACACCCTCAAGATGAACTATCGATGCACTTCAGATCAAAGAACCAGACACACCACTGTAGCTTCGAGTCAGTCATCGATGAGAAGGTAGACTTTCTTATGACTGCTCGAGGTGGTCACGCTCAGTTACCTCGTTCTCTAACGAATACTTATACTCTCGCTTTGGTGTCTCTATACCATAGACTTAAGACTCATCTACTATAAAGAAGTGATTGTACACTAACCTTCTGGATCAATCACCATCCTCATGATGATCCTACGATCACGAGCATTTTATGAGTTAATAATGAAAATTCTTATCTTAAATTTTCAACTCTTGAAAATAAGAATTAACATTACCATTAACTCAAGGGATGTATCATAGACACTAAATACACATATATGATAGAAAATAATCCATTTTATTATTTATAATCAAAATTATAATTTTGTCCCTAGAAGTGTATTACAAGTGTCAGCCAATTTTGACTTCTAGGGCACACATATCTAACAGCTCGAGCCAACTCAACTTCGTATCCGAGCCAGCTCGATGCTTGATGATTTGATTTCTTCTGCTATGGATCAAATTTGATGTATCAAATCCTAACACGGCATACATGCACAGCTCTATTGGATCACTCGAAATGACCACGACAATTGGTTGCAGGACTCCATATGCGGTGATGATGATAATGGTGTAGCTTCATCACCGCCAGAGGTGTGCTGTATGGGCAAGAGCACCTCCCAGGATGACCACAAAGCTACACCCTCCTAAGGATAGAATAGCCCTTTAGAGGGGACCAAGAGCCCCCAACAGGACATGACACCGAAGGGACCTCTAATGCCTACTAATCTGCCTCTGTCGCCAGCATCGCCCAAGCTTGATTGGGGGAGGCACCTCCCAAGAGAGTGCATTCGCCTTCACGATCACCTCCAAAGAAGGCACCCAAGCTGTGGGCCTCTAGGATGCAAAATCATTCCATGAGAGGCCCACAACCCCTCCATGGAGGCCAAGAGCATGAGCCGCCTCTTCCTCCAATTGCTCCTGCCCTATCTTTAGTCCCCCAGCATTTTCCAATACCTCCCAAGCCCTCCCAAGCCATATAAGGCTCCTCAACACCACCATACCACTCAGAAAATGGTGATGACCTGCTTGACTGGAGGAAAATGCCAATGATCTCATGAAGGCAAGCTAGTCAATGCCACCACAATATTTGGAGAGCAGTAGTGGATGGCGGTTCTCAACACTCAAGGCTCCCCTTTTATAGAGCCTCCAGGCCTGGCACTACCTGCTGCACCCTCTCATAACACAACAAGTGTCGCCAGATGAGAGGCGTAACAGACGTGCCCTAGAAGTCAGAGGGACAGACCTTGTAGCCCAACTAGACAACCTAAGAGGGGAGTCTGAATTGGGTTATCAAAAATTAAAAATAGATATGTGCATAATTGATCAAATAAAACTTAGTGATGCAATATAGTAAAAACTAAAAAATGTATATATGCAAATTAGAAAGAAGAAGGCACACACACAAAGGCACAAAGATTTTATAGTGGTTTGGTGCACTCCAACATCTACATCCACTCCCCAAGCTATCCCCTTGAAAATTCTATTATAATTTATTCAAGATTATAGTTTGATAGTTTTACTAGGCTTACTATCCACAGACCCAGGTAGTTTTAATCAAGATGCACTAACCACAACCTTTACAAGTCCTAGCCTAAGGCTTACAATCCAATTCAAGGGTTGGATTCAAACTTTCCTTTAGTTTCAGCCCCCACTAAAACTAAATACAAAGATTCAGAAATTGAAGAGATGTACAACAAAAGCAGCTCTTTAGTTAAGCAAATTTACTATTGTTGTTGCTTGGTTGTTGTCTCCTTGAATGCTTGCAATTAATGCTTTTTGACAATGCTTTAATCCAATCAAAAAACCAAGAGGAAGTTGGTTGGAAGTTGGTAAGCTCTCTTGATGGCAATGAATGCTGATTTCTCTTTTTTCTTAATGAACAGTTCTTTTGAATATTTCCTTGGCTTCTTAAATATATTTGAGGCATTTTCACTAAGTTTAAGAGAGTTTGAGTCTAAAACTAGTCATTTCTGCCTATTGGAGATGAAAAAGAGCTATTAGAAAAAAAAATTGGGCCAATGTAGAACTATTCGTTAAGGCTATCAACGATTTAGGAGTCGGCTCGAGCTGACTTTGAGTCGACTCAACTGGCCTATAAGGCGGCTCACCTGATTTTCAAGTCGGCTCGCTCTCAGGTGCCTAAAATGTGTCTCTTTGAAATTTTTGGTCCTTTAAGATAGAGTCGGCTTAGATTTCATGGAGTCAACTCGATTTCATTTTGGAGTCAACTTGAAAGTTTCAGAGTCGACTCAGTCTCAGTGCGTAGAAACTTGTCTTCTATCCTCTGAGTTGAAGTTAACTCGATTTGATCTCCAAGTCGGCTTGACGTCGTGTCAAGTTTGCATGCCATGTTCCAAATATGCTGGAGTCGACTCCAATTCTTCTTGAGTTGACTCAAAAACTTCATATGGCCTCTTTTTTAATAGAAATTGACTCCAACCTTTTGTCTTAAAGGCTCTACAATGTTTGCACTTGGCTTCTACTTGTTTTGGTTCTCTCAAAAAGCTCTCTTTCTACAAAATAATCTTAAGAAAACTTGAAGAATATTAGTAAACATATGTTCTAATATTTGATCATCATCACAATCACTCCTGGGGTCAACAATCTCCTCCTTTTTGGTGATGACAAAAAATTGAACATACTTGAAAGAATAATCAGTACAAACAATATATGTAATTTGCACAAATAATTACAAGAAATTCAAATATTCAATAAAAAGCAAAATTTATAGGTTCTTATTATAATGCTCAGATTTTCAAATTTTCAAAAGAGCTCCCCGTTAAACTATGTTTAGAAATTTTCAAGTTTGTATTTCAAATTCATAGAGCTCCCCCTTAGATTATGCTTTCCTTTTAAGTTCTTTAAGAAAATTTTCTAAATTTTTACATAATCTATTGCAACAACATATTTCTTATTTTCTTGACACATTTCTTATTTCTCCCCCTTTTTGTCATCATCAAAATCAAATAAATGAGATAATATGAGATGAAAACTATACACATTGCAGTATTAGAGCAAGGCTGCATTAAAGTAAGGAAAGCATCATTGCATTGCATGAAGATAAAGATCACATTTGATATAAGTGTGTATTGTTTTACAAAAAGTGGCTTTACAATACACAACAACCATTTAGCACAACAATACAAAATATAACTAAAGCTTAATCATGCTAAACATAACAGAATAATTATTCCTCATTCGATGAGGGAAACTCAATGATTCACTAGAAGAGGAGGAGGAAGGTGCAGATTAGTTGCTCCAGATTCTTGCAAAGGGCTCAGGGCAAGAGGGAGGGAAACTGGTGCTGGGTCTAATGTGGCACTAAAGGGGGATCTAACAGTGGATGTGTAAGGGTGGCTAGGGGAGAATCTAGGCTAAGAGAAAGGAGGAGAAATCCAAGACCCAAGGTCACCAAGCTTCGCTTCAACCCTCTGAAGTGCAGTAATAATAACCTCCACACTACTGTACTTAGTAATAAGTTCTTTGAATCTTTAGGTAATTTTGGTAGCCTCCATAGTCAATCATTCAATTTATCCAAAAGACCCATTCTACTCCTCCAAAATCTCCAGCCTTTAAGACAAACTGCTAACTTGCTGACTAAGCATCTCAAGCAATTCCTCTGATGATACTCTCTATTCCTCAAGACTCAGAGTGATCTACTATCTAAGGTTGGCAAGCACGTCTCCAAACTTCTTGGTGATCTACTTCACAATCCTATCAACTATCCCCTTAGAAGAAAATGATTGAGTCTAATGAACTCGAGGGGTGTGGGGTGAGCATGAAGCAGTGAAGAACTAAGCTACTGCTGGTGGTGAGTCAGGAGCTATAAAAGAGGGACCAGCTACTGATGGTGATGCTGGTGCAGCTACTTGAGGAGAAGATGGCCCCTGATGTTCTAGCTCAACCCCTTCAACATCCCTGACAACCTCCTACCCTGACTCAATTCTGAACCATCTGCCCTATTTTTTGTGGATCTTCATTCTGTGTAGGGACTTAGCATTGAAGTGGTCGGTGTGCACGAGCCTCTTGAAGTCCTTACCCTCCAGGTCAACTTGAGAATCCATAAAAATTAGAGTAAAATCCATACCATATGGAAGACATGCTTTTGATCTGTTTGCCACATCTTTGATATGTTGAAGCATCATTGATGCCTTGAAATAGATGATACATCACTACTAACTCCTTTTTGCCAACCCAATTATACCATTCTATTTTGGGAAAAATGATGTGGGCTACAATATTGTGTAAAAGCCTCATTTCCATAGATAGTTGGTTAGCCATGAACAGATAAGGAGGAGGAGGAGGAGGTGAAGCAGGTGACAAACCCTAGGATGCATCTTGCCATCGCTTTGCTCTTTTCTCAATTGAATGGGTGGTGCCTCCACATCCTCTATCAGCATACCAATGTACTTTTTAGAAAGACGTGAGATCCTAGTAGACCTATGAGATGGAATGGATTCCATAGGCTTTATGACTCGTTGCTCTTCAGAGACACTCTTTTTGAGTTGAATTTTTCTTCTACTACCTCCATCCTGGATAAAATTACTTTTCAAAAATTTGGCATGCTAGCTCATAATCACATTGTGATCCTCTAGAAAGTAAAAATAACATCCCAAAGACTCTTTTGGGTATCCTATAAAATGAGCTATCATAGCCCTAGCCTCTAATTTGTCCATTTGTTGTTGTTTGATATAGGCCGGATATCCTCAAATTCTAAGATAACCAAAATTTGGCTTCTTATCATACCACATGTCATATGGTATGGTAGGAATGGATTTAGAAAAAATCCTATTAATTAAGTAATTGGCAGTAAGTAAGACATGTCCCTAGAGAAATAAAAGAAGGTCGGTGAGGCTCATCATGGATCGAACCATATCAAATAGGATCCGATTTCTCCATTCTGAAATTCCGTTAAGCTGAGGCATTCCAAGTGGAGTCCATTGAGAGACTATACCATTTTTCTTAAGATAACTGAGAAATTTGTCACTCAGGTATTTACTTTCTTGATTTGATCGAAGTACCTTAAGTAATTTTTTAGTTTGCTTCTTTATCTCAGATCTGAATTTTTTGAACCATTCAAAAGCTTCATATTTATGTCTTATAAGAAAAACATATCTGTACCACAAAAATTCATTGGTAAATATAATGAAGTAGAGATAACCTCCTCTGATCGATACATCAAAAGGGCTGCATACATCAATATGTACTAGAGTCAGTACCTCAGTGATTCTTTTCTTATGTCCTATAAAGGATAGCTTGATCATTTTTTCTTAAAAGTAGGACTCACAAACTGGATACGACTCATTTGAGAATGAGTCTAAAAGACCTTCTTTTACCAATCTATTAATCCTTTCTTCTTCGATATAACCTAGCCTATCATGCCACATATACTTTAGGTTAATCTCATCTCTAGATCTCTTAGACCGAATGGCACTTATAGTTTGCTCGGATAGATTAACAGATTCATCTGCATCGACATGCAAATGATAGAGATTGTTGATTAAATGACCACATGCAATCATTTTATTTCTAAAATAAGTGGTACAATGATCCTTATTAAAACTAATTTCATAATTATCCTGTGCCATGTATGAAATAGAAATCAAATTTCTACTCACATTAGGTATACAGTAATAGTCTCTTAGTTCTAGATAGAAATCAGAAAGTAATCAAAAAGGATAGGTCCCTATGGCCACCACAGCAACCTTTGCTTTGTTGCCTACTCATAGGGTCATCCCTCGTAGCCTCCACCTTCTACATTCCTTAGGATTCTGCATTGAAGTGCACAAATGTATACTAGAATCAGAGTCTATAACCTAACTGGCTATAAAAAAAATCATAAGGTTAGTTTTGATCACGAGCAGATCCGACATACCTCCTAAATGTGTGTCCCTTAAACTCTTCAAGGTCCCTTTCAAAATTTTTTGGTCCATGACCCAACCTAGCTTGTCGAAACTCAAACATACTTTTCAATTCCCTTAGCTAATCCTTATAGTTGGAACCTGACAATTGATTGTTTTCTAAGATGCGGGCTAGATGATTTTGAGCAAACAATTTTATATAGAGAGAAAAAGTTTCTAGTTAGACTTTAGCAATTGATTTTTAGTTTGCTTTACGAATCATATATATATAAAAAAATAAAAGGTTGTGGAGGGATACTGTGGTATTGCCAACTCAGCCAACCAAAACCCTCTTAATCCGTGTGTTCAATTTTTTTATTTATAATTTTCCCCTCCCATCATCTTACCTTCAATCCAACCTCACCCGCATCTTTGCTGCTCACCCTGGCATGGAGCCCACCATGGTCATCAACCCTGCCAATACCACCCTTGTCTGCCCCACCCTCAACCGCTCTAATGGATCGAGCAGTCATGCAAGGGGTAGAGCGAGAGGGGCGGCTTGCCCACCTCAAGGTGGAGTCTTTGGCATGGTAGGCCAAGGCGCCGCCCTCCAAGCGCAACTCCAAAAGGCCCAGATAGCCATCGCTGTTGCTGATGACGATGGCATATCGATGGTGACCAGCTCCAGGGGACACCCATTACAGGGCATTGGACAAAGGATGGAGGGAGGGGGATGCGAGCGACGGGCTGCCGCTGCTGCTAATGACGGTGGCAGTTGCTGGTGGTGACCGACTTCGAAGGATGCCCATTAGGGGGGGCGATCGGACGGAGGATGGAGGGAAGGGGATGCGAGCGGCAGGGGGCAACGGGTGGGGTGAGGGAGGGGAGGAGAGAAGGAAAATTTTTTTTTTCCTTTTGGTGTATTGTTGAAACTCAAAAATACTTTTCAAGTTCCTTAGCCAATCCTTATAGTTGGAACCTGACAATTGATTGCTTTCTAAGATGCGGGCTAGATGATTTTAAGCAAACAATTTTATATAAAGAGAAAAAGTTTCTAGTTAGACTTTAGCAATTGATTTTTAGTTTATTTTATAAATCATATATATATAAAAAAAATAAAAGGCTGTGGAGGGATACTGTGGTATTGCCAACTCAGCCAGCCAAAACCCTCTTAATACGCCATGTGTTCAGTTTTTTTTATTTATAATTTTCCCTTCGATCGTCTTACCTTCAATCCAACCTCACCTGCATCTTCGCTACTCGCCCTGGCATGGAGCCCACCATGGTCATCAACCCTGCCAATACCACCCTTATCTACCCCACCCTCAACCGTTCCAATGGATCGGGCAGTCATGCGAGGGGTAGAGCGAGAGGGGTGGCTTGCCCACCTCAAGGTGGAGTCTTTGGCATGGCAGGCCAAGGTACCGCCCTCCAAGTGCAACTCCAAAAGGCCCAGATAGCCATCGCTGTTGCTGATGACGGCGGCGATATTCGATGGTGACCAGCTCCAGGGGACACCCATTGGGGGCATCGGACAAAGGATGGAGGGAGGGGGATGCGAGCGACGGGCTGCAACTGCTGCTAATGACGGTGGTGGTTGCTGGTGGTGACCGACTTCGAAGGATGCCCATTAGGGGGGGCGATCGGACGGAGGATGGAGGGAAGGGGATGCGAGTGGTAGGGGGCAAGGGGTGGGGCGAGGGAGGGGAGGAGAGAAGGGAATTTTTTTTTTCTTTTGATGTAGCAGACGGACTGGTGGGGGTGATGGGTACCAGGAGCGGGTGGGGTAGTGGAAGGGTTGGGGGTGGGGGTGGAGGTGGCAACGGGGACCAAAGGGGCATGGGGGAGGTAGTTTTTTTTCTTTTTTTGGCATATAGAGGGGAGGGGGCATGGTTGCCAGTGGTGATCAAATGGCGGGGAGTCGATCGGGGTGTGGGAGTGGCGGTGGCGATGGGTACCCGGGGGATGGAGTGAGGGCAGAGGGGAGGGAGGTGTGGATGGAGGGGGAGGGGTGCGGGAGTCACTAGTGACGGGGTCTGAGGAGAAGGGATCAAGTTTTTCTTTAAATTATATATTTATTTTAAATTTATTTATCTATTTATTTATTTATTTATTTTAAATTTAATGCTTAAAATAAGAAAAAATTTAAAAATAAAAAGTAAGTAAAATAAAATATTTAAAATATTTAATTAAGTTTTCAACATAATAAAAAAATATTATTTTTTTTAAAAAAATTGAATAATATGTGGGTGGGTTGATCTTAAGTTTTTTTTTAAAATTTTTTTCTTTTCATTCTTCTCCTTCCAATTTTGTATATTTAATCCTGCGCAACAATACTCTATGAAGGAGTATTGTGGTATTGCCATCTTAGCATCTTTGATAATTTTAGTTATACCACATGAATTATTATTTTATTATCTATAATAATTTAAAATATTATTTTTAAATAATAATAAAATAGTATTTAAAAAATTAAAGAAATTATGGTATTGCTAGCTCAGCATCTCTAATGATTTTAGTTATACCACATGAATTATTATTTTATTATCTATAATAATTTAATATATATTATTTTTAAATATTAATAAAATAGTATTTTAAAAATTAAAAATATAATATTTTAAAAATAAAAGTAGAAAAGGGATAAGAGAGAAAAAATATTTTTAAAAAATTATTATTTTTAAAACTATAATATAATAATAATAATTTTTAAAATACTAATTTATTATTATTTTTAAAATATAGTATATCATTTTTTAATTTTTAAAATAATAATATATTAATTTATTTATTATATATATAATAATATTCTATGGAGGAGTATTGTAGCATTGTTACCTCAGCATCTTAGATGATTTTAGTTATACCATATGAATTATTATTTTATTATTTATAATAATTTAATTATTATTTTTATATAATAATAAAATAATATTTTAAAAAATTAAAAAATAATATTTTAAAATAAAAATAGAAAAGAGATAAGAGATAAAAATTATTTTAAAAAATTAATATTTTTTAAAATAAAATATTATAAAAATACTAATTTATTATTATTTTAGAAAGATAGCATATCATTTTTTAATTTTAAAAATAATAACAGACTAATTTATTTTTCTAAAAATAATATATTTTATAAAATAATAAAAATATGTCATACATAATAAATAAATAAATAAAATATTAAAAAATTAAAAATATTTACTATGAACAATTATTATTAAAAATTTTAAAAGTTACATACCATAATTATCTACCTCATGCAATGCATGGATCTTCGACTAGTTTTATTTTAAAAACAAACTAACTCTCACTATTTCTATGAATTCTTGTACTCCTCGAGCAGAAAAATAAGAATCCCTTCATGAGTTAGGGTTCCTAGCGGGTACTACTATCCTACCGATTTACACACCATCTCACCTAACAGATCTTGGTGAATATGTTAATCAATGAGTGGACAACTCTTACCTAATGCTTCTCAAACAAATTATCATAGATTTGGTCTCTAAGTTCTGAAACCTCACCTGACAGATCTTGGCCTTATTCCTTAGTTAAGTCATTCCTACCATTAAGCAAGAGTGAAGCCATTATTGGATCCTCATCTAACAGATCTTGGGCTAAATCTCATCTCCACCCTACTATAAATAGAGTGGTTGCTTCTCCTTTGATGCAACTAAACCACTATATCCAGCCCAGAATAATCAACATCGAAGATATTACGGCACTCTATAATGGTGGAAGACCCCTCGACTTAATATTATTAAGAAGTTTTTTAATTTAGATCTCATTTAAATTAAGTTAGCACAATCTCATGTCTGACTAAATAGATTCTAATCAACACAATCTCACATCTGGCTAACCTAGTCAACATGGGTGAACTCAAAAGACAAAGCAACCTAATTCAAAACTTAATTGACCAAATTGGCTAGATAAGTAAAATCATTGAGAGGGTTGCAGATGCTTGCCTTAGACATCATTTGTTTATGGTTAGGTAAGTATGATCCCAACTAAAAATCATGATCGAGACTTATCTTAGACATTAATTGGTCAATTAGAATTGAACAGGTCAGCCTAGACTTGGGCTCGAACTACTAAGCTAAATTAGGTCTTGAGCTAGTCAAGTTACATCAAATATGAATCAATATGACTGACTACAACTAAACTCGACTTCGAGTTGCTTTGACCTAATCCTAACCAATCATTGATTAGGTTCGATCAACTATTCAAAATCGACAAAGATTTCTAACCTAATCTAATCAAAGATCCTAATTGTAGTCCAATTACTAGACTTAATTGTTCAACCCATACCCAAACCCTTATATTTTACGCTTAAGATTAAGATCTTAAATTTTCAATTTTAGATTTTTATTTTAATTTAGATTCTTAATTTTAGATCTCTAATTTATAAATTTAGATCTTTAAATTAAGTGCATTGTGAACATGAGGTAGTTTAGATATCAAAACCATTTTCAAATCTAAACATTTAATCATGTATCTCATACATAATTAACCCAACCAATTTAGATCTAATCTAAAATAGGTTCGATCAACTATACAACTCATGTATATTTAGATCTAATTAAACATGCATCTCATGCAAAAATTAGATCTAATAAACATGCATCTCATGCGTGAACCTAGGGTTTCAGATCTAGGGTTTTGCACAAAAGTAAATTCTTTTCTTTTCATGGTTCTTCCTCTTGATTCGTACACGCACCTATTCCAGCATAGTCCTCTATGGTAAGATGGCTTTCACTATAATTCTTGAAGAGTACTAAGCTACTAAGAAATCAATCTACATCTACACATATCATATATACATAAAAGGACAAAGATATCATACATCTCATGTATAAACAAAATCATCATGACATGTTTTTAAATTAGATCTAATCTAATTATTAAATCTAATTTTTGATTTAATTATACATCTCATGCAATATAGATCTAACATACATCTCATATATGAACTAAAAATCGGATCATAATCATGCAATTCAGATCTAATCTAATTACATCTCATGCAATATAGATCTAAACATGATCCTTTGTGAAAATACATCTCATGCATCATATAAATCAGATCATGATCTCATGCATCACATAAAAATTTAGATCTAAAATTCTGATTAACATTTTATCAAATAATGTTCAATGATCATTCTAGAATAAATTTCTATTGAAACAATCTTGAACCTTAACCAGAAATCATCAAATCTTTAAATTTGATTATCAGATCTTAATCTAATGCATGTGAAACGAAATCGTGGCTCTGATACCACTTGAAGGATTTCTAAGAATCTCATCTCCTAGATATGCATGTTGAAATTTAAAAACAACAAGCAGTAGAAAAAATTTTGGCCCTAGATTAAGAATCTTTTAATCTACCATACACTCAATAGATCTAATCTATTAACACCCTAAGATCTATCACATATAAGATTAAGATGCTGAAAAATAAAAATCAGATTTAGAGAAGATTGATACCTTTGCACAAGTAGCAGAACACCATAATCTGATTGCTGTGATAATCTGGTGAGGTTCCTATAGAGCCATGCACACGCGTCCGACCTCTATGGGTATCCATGCAAAATTCTCGATCTGATAAGCGATCTGCATCTTCATCGAGATGCTAGCTCCCTTGTAGAAGATGCCTCCTGATGGCTTATTTGAATCCTTCCCTGGATCTCATAGATAATCTAGAGAAGAGAAAGAATAGGAGGAAGAGATGGAGGAAGAAGAAGAAGATGCAATAGAAGAACTCTTCTCTATTTTTCTTGTCACAAACCAAATGCCACCCTAGAAAGCCCTAGAATCACATGCCCAAGAGGAGATGCTTCTCCTTTATATTTTAGCACACAAACCTCATGCCCTCTCCCTAGTTTTCATGGTGAAAAACCTTCTTCACGCACACACAAAAGTCAGATCTCATCTGATTTTATTTTGCGTTGAGAAGGGAAGAGTTTGAATGGGTTAAAACTCTATCAAATAGGGTTTGGGGCATTGAAGACTTGCCCTATTTGATGTGGACTCCTTTCATGCAAACACCAAGAGGGAGGGGCATGAGGGGCTTCTATTTTATGTGAGAAAACTCATGTAAAGATCATAAGAAGGGGCATCTTTCTTTAGTAGGGTGTGGGGCTAAGTTGGCGCAAGAGAGGGAGGGAAAGTCCCAGTCCAACTAGGCTCTCTCTTGGTCTTTGGTCAAATCTTTACCTAATTCCTAATCTAATTAGAATTGGTGCAACCAAATTAAGGCAAATCCTAGTCCAACTAGGAGCCCAATTAAATTTTATTTAAATCCTGATCTAATTAGAAATTAGGTTCACTCAAGTCCTAATTAAATAGAGAATTGATATCTCTTGCAATTAGATTATCTCATAATCCAATTAGGCTTGATCTAATCAAATTCAAACCAATTTAAATTGAATCTAATTTAATTAGACTTAATTTCAATCTTATTGCTTAATAAAATTAAGCTAATTAACAATCAAATGGCTAATTAATCCTCCTACAACTTACTAACTCTTAGTAAGTTTGACAATTGCAAAATTATATTAGATTAATCATCAATCATATTGATAATTAAATTCGTACATGATTCATAATCGCGAATCAACCATCTGATCAATCAAGAATCTCTTTTGTGTATGATCCTACAGGTTCAATTCTATCTAATAGTAGGATACATTATAATCTCCATCAACAATATCATTGAAACATCTTTCAATGAGCTAGAACTCTTTCCAATTCAACGAATCGAGAATTATTGATTACCAAAATAATTCTCATTGATCCCATAATTTACCAATGACACCTAGCAATACATAGTGGCAATCCAGCAGAATTGAATAATGAACCTTTAGGTATAGTTACCATGTAGTCGGGTTCTTCTATCATGAGTCCCGACATGACATAGATCAAGGATAACTCGTCAAACCCATTTGTCCATCATATGCAAGATTCAATCGACTCCAGTCTGTATGAAATCTTATGGAAACTCTTTTTATTATTCACCTACCATGGCCATGGTCTTTAGAACTCAATCTCATGAACTGCATAGGATCTCAACCTGTTTATCAGGATCGACAGATCTCATCTTGGTGCACATCTTATTCCTACAATGGATCTACTGAAGTCTACATAAATCGTAAGATACCGAATGGGTAGGTAACCGAGTATTGGTGTAGTTAAATTACAGCAACTCCACTATGAATAGCTGAGATATCATAGATCAAAGAACCATCCACATAACTATAATTTTGAGTAAGTCACTGATGAGTGGGTATCCATTCTAGTGACTTCTCGTGTTAGTCATACTCAACACTCTTGATTTTTATCAAGCACCTGCACTCTTGCTCGTGTTCCTACACTATAGGCTCGAGACTCATCTATTCATGAAGAAAAGTGATCCATATACCGATTTATCTGGATCAATCACCGTCTTCATGACTATCCATCGATCGAGAGCATTTAGAAATTAACTACTAATGATACATGCCTCAAATTCTCAACTCTTGAGAATACGTGTTATCATCCATTAATTTTTTGGATGATTTATGGACATAATTTTAACACAACATGAATGAAAAATAACTCAAATTTTATTTATTTTAAAATTTTAGTTACAAAATTATGCCTCCAAAATGTATATATGTGTGAGTCAATCTAATTTCTAGGACATACATCTAACAAGTGGATGGAGTATTTTTTATGCATGTGGATGAGGTCTATGCAAAAAGTTGGATGATGGAGGACTAACTAATTTGAGATTTGTACAAACAAATGGGTGACAATAGATGGAACACTTAGAAATTCGTATAGGGAGGGGTGTGCAAGGAATCAATCAAAATGCAAATTGACCCAAGCTATTAATTTCAATTTGGTTTGGATCAATTGTTTTCAAATTTAGTTCAATTTCAATTTTAGTTAAGAAAAAATTGATTCAAACCGAGCCAACCCATGGATGTCTATATAAATATTATATTATATAATATTATATATAATATTATACATGAACCACCACCAGTTCACTTATATTTCTCCTAGCTCAATTAATTTACTACTTCAATATTTAGCTCATCCCATAAACTGCTCATTTAGCACATCTCATAAGCTGCCGATTTGGCATAAGCCTAATTACCCACAACCCAACACCCTCATCAAAATTATATCGCAGCAAATAGAGTCTGTATAGTTATCTCCAATGGAAAAAGTTACCAAACAATGCTTGGTGACTAAGAGAGATGTATCAATGATCCAGTCAACCTTGTAGGATGGGGGGTGATCCTTTGGCTTCAACTTAAGCTTATCAACAAGCTTTTGAGAAAGCATATTCATGTAGCTACCTCTGTCTATAATTAGTTTCACAATCTGATCTCCACATTTAGCATTAGTATGAAAAATAATAGTACGAAACCACCTTAACATCTTGTGGTGCTGTTAAGATGTGCCTTACAACCATAGTGAGTTCATCTACCCATTCTACCTCATCAACATCTTCTTTTGGCAGCCTAACTTTAAATCTAAAATAGACATCATTTGGCATGCCTCGGCGTGGCTTTGCCTTCTGGATTTACCAATTGAACTATGGGATTGTTATAAAAACCTTCAGTTGCCTCGAGCTGAGAGGCCCTTGTTCTTGGATGAATGGACGGAAACATCACCAAAGCTAGATTTGCTTTAGTGTATGTGTAGATTCATATCACCAAGCCAATCTATCTTAGGACCAATGTGGAAGTTAATAGGAAGGTTTCTTTGCAGGAATTCTCCTGAGGAATTGCCTAAAATCTATTACCATTGTGGGCTGCTATGCCACACCCAAGAGAGCTACCGACAAGCAAAAGGAATGGAGCATGACTCTAAACCCATCTATGACCCCTAGATTAGTGTTGCTAGGGTCCTAAAACAATGAAATCAAATCTAGAAGGGAAGGCAACTAGGGCTAAAATCGGATTGGATATGAATACTAATTTATCCATATCCATCTTTGCTTTGTTTGGCAAACACAAATATGGATATGAATATTAATTGGATGTAAGATTTCTATCCATATTTATTTTAAATGAATACGGATACAAATCTAATACTGTAAGGATAGATATAAATATGGATATATGTTGGATAATTAAACTTTATGACAACAGAATCAAAGATATTGTTAAAAGGATGATAAATCAAATTAATTGTATATTAATCTAGTCATTTTTTCTTAAAAGTTTATGAATGCCATGTAAAATTAAATAGAATTACATATGAAATTGAATATTTAAATATGGATATCTATCTATATTTATATCTGAATATTAGTCAAATATTTAAATTTTTATTTATATTTGGATAGATTCGGATACAACAATGGTTCAAATGAATATTATTTGATCCACTTTCACTCCTGAAGGTGGTAGTGCATCTCCACAAGCTACTAGAAAACAACTAGGTATGGAATGGATCCCTGCTGAGAGAGTATCCAGAAAAGATTTTGGGGCCTCTGCACAAGCTACCTATGCCTAGTCAAAGAGGATATTTAGAGCTTAAGGTTCTCCACACTAACCAATGAGGATGCAATGGAAAACAATGTCTCCCCTCAACCAAATGCTATGACCGTGCGGCGATACCAAGCCCAATGTGGTGAGGTCGACTAATGGCAAAATCCCTCTTTCCACTCCCTTATTCATCCATAAGAATTCTATCTTGGAGTTGTCCTCAAATTCATCGATAGAACTTCTCTTCATTACACATCACTGCACAAATGCTAGAAATTTGCAACATGTTCAAAAAATTTTCAAATAATCAAATTTTAGAAAGAAATGAAATGTAGAAATGTTATATCAGTATATGCTTTTTTGAAAATCAAAGATAGAATAGTATATAAGCAATTTAAGCTAGAATAGGATTGCAACAAGTGGGCGCCTCTTTTATGATTCATGGCATTTTTACTACTGCCTTCGAATTAAGATTCACAATCAAAATTTTCCCCATTTTCTATTCATATGCTATCGTTTATTCCTTGTGATTGTTAGTTTGTGCAAGATTTACTATTACCAATGCTAAGTTTGACTTTTGATTGAACAGTCAATGTGGATGCATTGTTCATGGTTTTCTCCTTTCTTTGAAGCTTTTGCATATTCCAATAAATTATGATAACATCCTATTACTACTAAATTTGTATGATTCAAATGCTAAAAGGCTTGAATAAGAGCTCCTATCAATCATATATGAAAATGCCTTCTTTCAAATTGCATATTTATTGGCTTAATTTTTGATTAAAGGTTTGTTTGGATGCTCCTATAGTATTGGGCTTAAAATCTTATAGGAATCGGCCGATTGGTCTATCTAGCTTATATTTTCTAAGAGCCCATCCAAACCCAGCCAAATACTGGCCTTTGTGCTACAAGAAGAAAAAAAAGCATCTATGGAGATCTTTTATTTCTTCCTATAGGATTTAGGCTAGATCAAGTATGGTTGATACTGGGTAATGGTTAAATGGAAAGTCCAATTTATGAATCCTATAGAATTTTCAGCACAATCTTATAGGAATAGCTAAACAAATTCTTAAGTTTGTGCAGTCTATAGTATCCTAGCATTACTTATGCCTTTTACGTCTCATATATATTCTTAGCATCTTTTGGTACTTCTTACTCATCCGGAACGTAAGTTTTACGTGTGAGAAAGTGTGAGATGCATGTCTTGTCGAAATTATACTGCATTCTTGGTTATGCTTATACTAGCATATACCCAATCAAGTGTTAAACGGGATATAGGCATGCTACTTTGTTGTTAAAGTTGAAAATCTAATAATCAATTTTAATATGACGATACAATTTTCTACTCGCATGAAATCAACATTGTAATTTAAAGAATATAAGTTTGAGTTAAAATCTCAATATTACACATCTTTTGATCTTATCGAATACAGCATATATGATGTAATACCCCAAAACCAAAAAATCTTATAGTTGCATGGATATTAAAGGATGAACCAAAAAAAAAATGGAAATAGGAGAAGACTTCCGTTGGGAGTCTTCTCTATCAGAGCCGATGAATGACTCCGAGAAGGAGTCCAAATTAGCCCCATCCACCCTCTATTTAAAGGGACGGTGTCCCTCATGAAACCCCACCTCACCCGTGGTCGAATCATCGCAAAAAAAGCCACTATTTTCTTCTTCTTCTTCATAGAATCCTTTCATTATGCTTGCCAAAAAATCAGGTGGAAAAGGCCGATGGAGCCCAAGGTAAGCCTTGTTCCTTCTCTGTCTCTCTTTTCCCCTCCTTCCCATCCATTTAGATAGCGCTGCTAGCCACCGGCTTCATCGGAGAAAAATTAGTTTTGATATAAATCCCCTATTTTTTTTTCTTTTTCACCCCTTATTTTGTGATTTTTCGGCACCGATGGTCACCACTGGCCACCAATTTGGGTCCTCTGGACTGCACCATAGCAGCCCCAACTATCATTGGCCACTACCGCACCAGCTAGGCCTATGATCCGGAGGATCAAATAGAGATCCAAAGGGTCCCTTATTCTGCATAAAAGCCATAGGAAGAAAGAAAAAAATAGAGAGAAAAAAGAAAAATGGATGGGAAAAAAAAAGGAAAGAAAGGAAGAAGACAGAGAAAAAGAAAGAAAACAAAGAAGAGAGTGATTTTCTCTCTCTCTTTCCTCCCTCTCTTCTTTAAGTTTGAAATCATCACTTTCTCTCTCTAGAAATCCAACTCTCTCTCTACTTTCTTTCTCTATAGATTTTCTCGCTCTAAAATTACTCTCTCTCTATGGAGTTTTCTATCTCTTCATAGATTTTTCTCTCTAGGTTTGATCCAGTAAAGAATTTACTTTTAATGATTTTGATCCGATCCTAATAAAAAGATTCTGGTCCATAGTTATCGGACAGCAAGCCGACACCCACCTTGATTGGATCGAGCATTATAAAATTTAATCATCAATTATATCTTAGCATCCTACCCTGATCCTTAATTTATAGTTGATCAATTTGATGCCCTAGATTTAAACAAGTGGATGTAGGGTGCCACCACAAAACCAATCAGTCCTTTGAAGCTTTAGGATTTTTATTTTTTAAATAATTATGATTAATTTTGATAAGAGTATAATTTTGGATATTCAATTTTGAAATTTTTTTTTTGAGATTATATGGATCCATTGGAGTGCATATGAGGTAAGTAACGATCTACCTTCTCTAGATTTTTTATTTATATAATACTATTTTAAATATCGAATAAGTTGTTAATTGATTTATATGTGATTTATGAATCTTATGAAGAATATGTTTTGCATAAAAATTGATATAAAAACTCAAAGTAATATTTTTTATATTATTTAGTAATCCAAAATCATATTTATATATTTTGATTTGATCATAAAATATGTGTTATTTTATGAAAAGAATTTTGATATAAATTAATTTTGGACTCTTAGCCTGACTATATTCTAAATCCTACTAATTAGAGGTTATGCATTAGCACTTTGAGCTCATAATTCTATTTCTGGCTCGACCATAAGGTATAAGTGTGGTACTCTGGCTTAGCCACGGGATATAAATATGGTATTCTAGCCCCATCATAGAGTATAAATATGGTATTCTAACCTGACCATAGGATATAAGTATGGTATTCTGGTCCAACCACAGGATATAAATATAGTCATAGTTAAAGGTTAATGAGCTAAGTAGAATTTATTTCGAATAAGATATTTGAAAATGATTGGTTTTGAAATTAGAAATATGATTATGCAAATGAATATCTTGAAAGATTTTGACATTACGAAATTCATGTTTTGGTATACTAATTAATAATAAACTATATTTTGATATTTGCAACTAATATTATCATATGAATTATCTAATCAAGGTATTCATTATAGAAGGAACCAAATCTAGGATTTTAGAACTAGATCTTGAAACTTTTTCAAGATTAGACAGCGGAAGACTAAAATTAATCAAAATTAATTTTAAATATCAGAGAATACCCTAGGTCTAGGACATGATATTAAATCAAAAATTAAATATAAGAAGAAAAATAAAATATGTTGATCACATCAACATGCATCTACACTACATTTAATGAAGGTATGTAGAATAGATCAAATTTATTACCTACATAAGTTAGATGTTCTAACTTGCTGATCCGAACTTGAGGATGATGTTGTGAGCCGCATATACGTCCGGCCTCTAGAAGTTATCTACACGAACCCATGAATCACGATCAAAAGTTTTGATTCAGGAAATCAGCACAATATGCTAGTACTATACTGATCCTTATTTAACAATCGATCTGGTGCTTTCTTCTTCTGGATTTAGACTCTTCCAATGATGAGAGGAAGGAAGAGAGATTACTAATCTAAGACACTCTCAAATAATCTCAAAAAGAAGGAAGAAAAGAGAGGAATAAGATAACCCTAGAAGAAAACCCTCTTCTTCTTCTCTATTCTCTCACTTAGACACCTAGATTGGTGTCTATGAAAACCTAATGCCCAAGAACCCTTTTCTTCTGATTTTCAAACACCCAAAACCTCAAAAGATCTATGTTTCATGAAAAATTCAAGTAAAAATTTATTTTAAATAATAAGTTATGGAAGAGCCTTGTCTAGGTCAAATTTTTAGATAAGGCAAGTCAATATAAGGCAGGTTGTTGGGGCGCCCAATACTTGGGCGCCCCCTCCTCATCCCATACCGTGGACCACCTGAGATTGGCACACAAAATGCCTTCTTTTACCATGAAAAGCAAAGAAAGATAATCAGGTGTGGGTGGCACAATAGAAGAAATCCAAGTTTGTTGGGATTCTATCACATAGAATCCAAACAAACCACAATAACTTACCTACTTAAGCCAATGTCCATAACTTATTCCAAATAAGAGAGAGAGAGAGAGAGAGGGAGAGGGGATGTGTGTGAAAGGCTGGGGAGAGGGGATTCAATACCAAAAATATAGGAAGAATGGCGTGGGGTCAAGGTGGCACAAGATATGGAATCCCAGTCATACTAGGATTCTTATTTTGGCTTGTTCAAACATGGTTTCTCAAACCAAGTCAAACCAAATAAATTCAACCCAGTTAAATTAGGTTCTAAAATAATTAAAAACTTATTTAAATTAGATTAAATTAAATTTAGTTTTAATTTAATTTTTTAATCAAACTAGAAAATTTGGTTGACCCAAGTCCTAGTTGAACTAGGACTAGTTCTTCCTAGCATTTGGCTTATCCAATAAACCAATTGGACTTGATCCAATCAAGCCCAAACCAAACTAATTAAATCATATTTAATTAGACTTAATCTCATCCCTTTGACTTAATCAAATTAAGTCAATTAACAATCGAATTACTAATTGATCCTCCTGCAACACTTGCACTAGGTTAAACATCAATCGTATTGATCGTTTAACCCTAGAACGATTCTTAATCATTGATCAACCATCCAATTAGATCATGAACTCTAATATCTATGACCTCATAGATCCGAACCTAAGCCAATAGTATAAGAATAAATTTCTATACCAATCAAAGTAACCATCTAGCAATGGTATTCGATAGCCGAATAGGTCGAATGTGAAGAACAACATCCTTAGAACCCATGTGGATATAGTTTTCTATAATTCATCCCCCTGACCAAAATGCTCGTAGGACACCTTAGAGTTCAACTATCAACTCTGATCAGGTTGTCCACATTGTATTTCAAAATATCAAATTTATTTGATGGATTACCCTGGCCAAGATTTTACTATATTGAAATACAGTGATACATTGATCTCCAGCTCTTGGAGTAGTCAATTCCATCTTGATCACATACCGACTTTTCAAGTACTTGACTATGCCCAAAAGTCTTCTGTTATTGAATTAAAAATTCAGTTAGTCTAGTACCAAAGCACAATGAGTTGCTTGCAAGTCACTGAGATGATTTCAGGTCTAAGGGACACTTATATCTATATCCCATCAGAGACATTCTCGAAAGTAGAATGCTCCAGAGTTGATCACGTTCAATGATGATGTACTTTTATATCTTACTTATATGCCATACCAGTATCTCCATACTCATTGGTTAAGAGGACAACCAACCTATATTGCATACAGCGATCTATACTCGATAGATGCTGTCATTCTAATTAACAACCTATCATTTGATCGTGAACTATTTTAAGCACTAATCAATAAATTCTCTCTTTATCAAAGTTAAATAGTCCTAAGAACTTTATCACAATAATGAAGTTTATTAGGAGATGAATACTTTATGATGAAAAAATATCAAAAATATATTTTATTAATTAATAAATTAATTACAAATATAATGTAGCGCAACCATCAACAGGCTAATGATTGACTTTGGAACACATTTTTCAACAACTCCCACTTATTGTAAAGCCACTTAGCATAATATCTAATACCCATCTTTGACTTATGGTTGTCGAACTCCTTTATTGCCAGGGCTTTAGTGAAGGGGTCAGCCAGGTTATCCTTTCCATCGATCTTCTGAAGATCAACATCACCTTGATCCATGATCTTCCAGACTAGATGGAAGCAGTGCAGAATGCGCTTTGTCCACTGGTGTGCCTTTGATTTCTTTGCCTGAACTATGGCACCAGTGCTGTCACAGTAGAGCATGACCGGACCATCTAAGGAGGGTGCTACTCTGAGCTCGGTGATAAACTTTCTCAGGCACACAGCTTTCTTCGTGGCATCTAATTCTACGATGTACTCTGCTTCGCAAACAGAGTCTACCACAGTATGCTACTTGGAACTCTTCTAGCAGATGGCTCCACCGTTTAGAGTAAAGATATATCCCGACATGCTTTTATTGTCATCATGATTAGATTGAAAGCTAGAGTCTATAAACTTCATAAGTTTCAGATCTGACTCATCATAAACTAATCATTGGTCCTTAGTATTTCTCAAATACTTAAGAATGGCTTTAACTACTTACCAGTAGTTTTCTCTAGGGTCAGATTAGTATCTGCTCACTACTCCTAGTGAGCATACACATCTGGTCTCATACATGTCATGGTGTACATGATAAATCCCATTACCAAGGCATATGGGACTCTGCTCATATGCTCTTTCTCTTCAGGAGTTATCGGACAATCCTTCTTAGAGAGAGAAATTTCATGGCCTATCAGAAGATAGTCTTTTTTGAAATTTTTCATGCTGAACATTTTCAGCATAGTCTCTATGTACATTAACTGGGATAATCTAAGCATCCTTTTAGATCTATCTCTCTTCATTCCTAGGATGTAGGATGCTTCATCCAAATCCTTCATAGAGAACTATAATGATAACCAAACTTTTATTCCCTATAGTATGAGGATGTCATTCCCAATTAAGAGAATATCATTTACATACAAGACAAGAAATACTACTACTAGACCATTTGCCCATTTATAAATATAGAACTTTTCTCCATTCTTAACAAAGCCATATGTTTTGATCACCTTATCAAAATGCATGTTCCAACTTTGAGATGCCTACTTTAATTCATAAATGGATCTCTGAAGCTTGCAAACCTTGCACTCATCCATGGATATGAAGCTTTCAGGTTGTATCATATACACCTCTTCGGTCAACTCTCCATTTAGGAAAGCTACCTTCACATTCATCTTCCAGATCTCATAATCCAGATAGACAGCTATTACAAGCATTATCCGAATGGATTTGAGCATTGTCATATGAGAGAATGTCTCGTCATAGTCAATACCATAATATTGATGATATCCTTTGGCAACCAAATGGGCTTTATAGATCTCCACCTTTTCGTTTGTGCCCCTTTTTCTTTTGAAGACCAACTTACACCTAATGGGTTTAACCCCTTCGGATGGGTCAACCAATGTCCACACATCGTTGACCTTCATAGACTCCATTTTGGATTTCATGGCCTTAAGCCATTTCTCAGAATCAGATCACTACATAGCATCCATATAGATGATCGGATCCTCATCATTCTCATCGAGTTCAATGGGATCACTGTCCGGATCAAGAAATCATAGTATCTGTTCAGGTGATATGGTACTCTATCAAACTGCCTTAATGGTGTAGGTACACTAGGCTTCAAATCTGATCTAATCAAATCCGACTCAGGTTTAGCTATAGGTGTCAATTTTTTTATCTGTTGAACTTCATCAAGTTCTATCTTAGAGACAATAATTCCATCACCAAGTAACTCCTTTTCCAAAATGATTATCTTAAGACTGATGAACACTTTTTGTTCATCAACAAAGTAGAAATAGTATCCTTTGGTCTCTTTTGGATATCTTATGAATGTGTACTTATCAGATCTAGGTCCAAGTTTATCTAAAACTAATCGTTTGACATAAGCCAGGCACCCCCAAATCCTAAGGCATGAAAGTACTAGCTTTCGCCCTATCCATAACTCATATGGAGTCTTAACTACAGACTTACTTGTAATCCTATTTAATAGATAACAAGTCGATTCGAGTGCATGTCCCTAGAAAAATATCGGCAAGCTGGTAAAATCCATCATGGATTAGATCAGGTCTAGTAGAGTTTGATTTCTTCTTTTAGACACACCATTATGCTATGGTGTTCCAAGAGGAGTTCATTAGGAGAGAATCTCATTCTCTCCTAGATATGTGAGAAACTCATCGAAAAAGTATTCTCCTCGATCAGATCGAAGAGTTTTAATACTCTTTCCAGTTTATTTTTCTACTTTACTTCGGAATCATTTGAATACTTCAAATAAATCCAATTTGTGTTTCATCAGATAGACATATCCATATCTGGATAGATCATCTATGAAAGTGATGAAGTAGAAATATCCACCTATGGCACTTGTGCTCATTGGTCCACATACATCAGTATGTACTAGATCTAAGAACTCAATGGCTCTCTCATCTTTTTTAGTAAAAGGTGACTTGATCATTTTACCAAGAAGACATGACTCATAGGTTGGAAGTGATTCACAATCACTAACTTCGAGAATTTTCTTTTGAGTCAATCTATTTATCCTATTCTTGTTTATATGACTTAGTCTACAGTGCCTGATACACTATCTAATCTAGGATACTTGCCAATTGAATAGACTATGTTAACAGTTATGATAGCATATACACACCATTATTCAAATATCCATAGAAAATAGTAACACCATTTATAATGATATTATAAACTTATTTTTTTATTAAAATTTCATAATCATTTTTGGCCAGAAGGCCTATAGAAGTGATATTTTAAAAAAAACTGGGATAGAAATGACAATCACTAAGAACAAGGGTATGGGACTCAAATACAAATTTTAGGATTTCTAAAGCTAGAACTAGAACTGATCTTTTATCTCCAATATTCAGGAAGCTTTCATCTTTCTCGAATCTTCTACTAACCTGCAACCCCTGCAACAAATTGCAAATATGGTAAGGGCTACCGGTATCTAATATCCAATCAATAATATCACAAATAGAAAAACTACAAGGAGTTCTCATATAAATACCTTGCCCAGTAAAAGCTTGCTTCTTTCTCTGCCTGTTCGGATCTAGGAAAGTAATGTACTGAGGACAGTTTCTCTTTCAGTGCCTTCACTTCTTGCAAAAGAAGCATTCAGCTTGACTCTTATTAGGCTTGATCTTCCTGGTCTAGCCCTGCATAGATATCCCAGCCTGAACTTACACCTTCTTTACTTTCTTTTTCTTATTCTTCTTTCCTTTCCTAAAGGGTTGAGAACTAGAAGATGAACCTCCCATTAAGTTCATCGACTCCTTGTGGAGTTGGTAATCCTTCTCAAAGTTCTGAAACAATCCCAGTAACTCATGGTAGACTACTTCAAACTTTGTCATTCTGAAATGAGTGAAGAATGGGAGAAAAGTCTTTGGTAGCGTGTTCAGTATTGCATCCTTTTCAAGCTATTTATGCAAGAAAAATTCAAGCTTGCTCAATCGCTTTATCAATTCGATCATATGCAGTACATGATAGAAGCTCCATCCCACATCCTAGCATTGAAGATGGCACTACTAGTCTTGTGCCTCTCCATGTCATCGAGTGTGCTAAAGGAATCCTCCAATACTTGAAGCATGTTCTTTGGCTGAGCCTTATATTGCTCATGGCAATCAGCATCATGCAGCGCATCATGGTTCGATCATTGAGCCACTTCTGATAAGTATCTCTGACTGTCTCACATGTGTTGGGAGCGGCTCCTCAGGTATAGGATCCATCAACACATAATCCTCCAATACCTTTAATTCGAGGAATTACCTTAATTCCTTAGTAGGTACTAGAATCCACATAGACTACATACAAGTTCAACTTTGGTTGGCCAACCCATGAACATCTAAGGATAGGTTCATAAGCAATTATTTCTCTAAATAATTTTTAGTAATTAAATTTTATCCCAATCCTTAATCAGTAGGCTTTGGCCTCCACTGAAAAGATCCGGTTAGGTCCAACCATTAACATGACCATACTTGGCCCATCTAACCAATAAATGATTAGGCCTAACTTTGATTGGCTAACCTAACCATCATTTAGAAAGATGTAGCCAAGAAATCATATAACGAATGATAATTCCATCAGTCGATAAGCATCAGGCCTTTGGACCTCCAATGATTATCCAATTGATGGATCCATCATCATCCACTTAATGGAAGGCTATGACCTAGTTATCAGCATAACTATTTTATTTTAAGAATCTAATAATTTTAGAGAATTTTAATTTAAGAACGAGAGAAGGTTAGATGAACCAACTTATTATGATCCTTCCACTGGCTTCACCAAGTCAACTTAAGGGAGACCATTTATAGGCTTGTCTAGGAGCACCTAAATCAGTCACACTGATTTACCTAGCTAACATGGATCAGCTTGAATAGTCAAATGATCCAATCAAAATATAATCTTACCAAGAGGCCAGAAAAGTTCGATCGATGGGAGGGTCTGCCAAAGCTTGCCTTAGACACCATCAGAAATGGTCAGATAAGCGGGCTGCCAATTAAAGACCATCGATTTGGTTTACCTTAAATACCAACTGGTTTAATTAGTTTTAATTAGATCAACCTAACAGTTTGTGCTAGACCCCATAGCTGAGAATCAAGTCCATCTTAGATCTTGTTAAAGACATGGACTTGACCAACTACAACTATTATAATTAATCTAGAGAATCCTTGACCTAATCTAAGATAATAATTGATTAGATTTAGTCAATTCTCTAATTAAGTCAATTCTTTAATCTAACCCTAGGTCTAACCCAATTAATGGGCCTAATTTCCACTAATCCATTGAACCTAACATGTTATGATTTGTATCTTAGGATCTTCAATTCACAATCCAAGATTCTAATCAAACAACTTCTTAATTCTTAATTAAATTTTGGACTAAGGATTGGGATTCAACTTTTCAAAAATAATTTTTATATTTATAAAATATTTTTATAATATGGCTCTACCAATCAAGTTGCATGTTTGATTCATAATCAATATGCAAGAAAGATAAGCATGAAACTACTTTAGATCTAATCTAAACAGGCTTATTTAATTGAAATAATTTTAACTCTAATCAAGCATAAATTATCTTAAATCAAATCTAATACATTTATGATAATTAAAATTAGATTAAAATATTTTTAACTAGATCATAAAATTTTTTATATCTAATCTAAAATTTTATGATCAATATTTTAGATCAGCACATACTACAACAACCTCTCTACTGTAAGGAATAAATCTTACAGCAAGACAACCTTATAGTAGTCCGTACAATCTAAAATTTTTATTTTTAGATTTAAAACTATTTTAAATTTAATAAATTATAAATAAAATTAGATCATATCTAATAAATTTATGATAAGAAGTAGATCTATACGAACTAGGACAACCACTCTACTATAAGGGGTAAACCTTATAGCAGGACAATCTTATAATCAGTTCGTATAATCTAATTTTTAATTTTAGATTTAATAATTAGATTATAAATTATATTTAACCTAAGAAATAATCTAAACATACATAAATAATCATGTAATAAATAATCTAGGCTCTGATACCAATTGAAGGAACCAGATCTAGAATTTCAGAACTAGATCTTAAAACTTTTTCAAAATCAGACAGTAGGAGATTAAAATTAATCAAAATTAATTTTAAATATCAAAGAATACCCTAGATCTAGTATTCTATGGCATGACATTAAATCAAAAATTAAATATAAAGAAAAAAATAAAATATATTGATCACATCAACATGTATCTATACTACATCTAATGCAGGTATGTAGAATAGATTAGATCTATTACCTATGCAAGTTAGACATTCTAACTTGCTGATCTATGCTTGAGGATGATGTTGCAAGCCACACATATATCTGGCCTCTAGGAGTCATCCACACGAGCCCACAAATCATGATCAAAAGTCCTGATGCAGAAAATCACCACAGTATGCTAGTATTGTGCTGATCCTTCTTTGACAGTCGATCTGGTGCTTTCTTCTTCTAAATTTGGACTCTTCCAAAGATGAGAGGAAGGAGGAGAGATTACTAATCTAATATACTCTCAAGTAATCTCAAAAAGAAGGAAGAAAAGAGAGGAACAAGATAACCCTAGAAGAAGACCCTCTACTTCTTCTCTGTTCTCTCACCTAGACACCTAGATTGGTGTCTATGAAAACCTAATACCCAAAAACTCTTTCCCTCTAATTTTCATACACCCAAAACCTCTCTAAAAGGTTTATGTGTCATAAAAAATTTAAGTAAAAATTTATTTTAAATAATAAGTTATGGAATAGCCTTGTCTAGTCTAGGTCAAATTCCTAGACAAGGTAGGTCAATATAAGGCAGGTTTTTGGGGTGCCCAACACTTGGGCGCCCCCTCTTCATCCCATGCCATGGATGATCTAAGATTGGCACACAAAATGCCTTCTTTTACCATGAAAAATAAAGAAAGAAAATCAGGTGTGGGCGGCACAAGGGAAGGAATCCAAGTTTGCTGGGATAGAATCCAAACAAACCACAATAACTTACCTTCTTAAGCCGATGTCCATATCTTATTTCAAATAAGAGAGACAGAGGGAGAGGGGATGTGTGTGAAAGGTTGGAGAAAGGAGATTCAAAGCCAAAAATAAAGGGAGAATGGCATGGGGTCAAGGTGGGGTCAAGGTGGCACAAGATATGGAATCCTAGTCATACTAGGATTCTTATTTTGGCTTGTTAAAACATGGTTTCTCAAACAAAGTTAAACCAAAATAAATTCAACTCAATTAAATTATATCCTACACTAATTAAAAACTTATTTAAATTAGATTAAATTATATTTAATTTTAATTTAATTTTTTAATCAATTTAGAAAATTAGATTGACCCAAGTCCTCGTTGAACTAGGACTAGTTCTTCCTTGCACTTGGCTTATCCAATAAATCAATTGGACTTGATCCAATCAAGTCTAAATTAAATATAATTAAATTATATTTAATTATACTTAATCTCAATCTTTGGCTTAATCAAATTAAGTCAATTAGCAATCAAATTGCTAGTCGATCCTGTTGTAATACTTGCACTAGGTTAAACATCAATCATATTGATCGTTTAATCCTAGAATGATTCTTAATCATTGATCAACCATTCGATCAGATCGTGAACTCTAATGTGTGTGACCTCATAGATCCAAACCTAAGCTAGTAGTATAGGAATAAATTTTTATATCAATCGAAGTAACCATCTAGCAATGGTACCCCACGATCGGATAGGTCGAATGTGTAAAACAACATCCTTAGAATCCATGTGGATATAGTTTTCATATAATTCATCTCCTTGACCAAAATGCTCGTAGGATACCTCAGAGTTCAACTATCAACTCTGATCAAGTTGTCCATATTATATTTTAAAATATCAAATCCATCTGATGGATTATCCTGGCCAAGATTTTGCTATATTGAAATATAGTGATACATTATTCTCTGACTCTTGAAGTGGTCAATCCCATCTTGATCACACACCAACGTTGCAAGTACTTAACTATTCCCAGAAGCATTCTATTACTAAATTAGAAATTCAGTTAGTCTAGTATCAAAGTATAATGAATTGCTTGCAAGTTACTGAGGTGATCTCAAGTCTAAGGGACACTTATATCTGAAGAAAAATCCTGATTTCCCGGGTCAGGTTCGTTCAGATCTGATTGGATCGAGAGATATAATTCAAAAATTTTCTCTTAGATCTAGATCAGATCTAACACTTTTTAGATCTGATTTTATGATCTGATAAATAAGAAAATAAAATTAAATTAATTTTGAATTAATTTTACCTTGATTCTGGGTAATCTGA
This sequence comes from Cocos nucifera, assembly GCA_006176705.1. Classification (NCBI taxonomy): domain Eukaryota; kingdom Viridiplantae; phylum Streptophyta; class Magnoliopsida; order Arecales; family Arecaceae; genus Cocos; species Cocos nucifera. The sequence goes on from QRFJ01000546.1 coordinate 130,425, forward strand.
TTACCCATTGATGATCCTGTCGAAGCCCAGAGGTTCTGGATCTAGCCACGCAAGCGCCTGACCTCTACCAATATCCACTCAGGCTGGATCTGAAGATCTTCTCCTTCTCTTTCTTTTCTCCAAAAATCAAATCTAGATCTGATTTGGAGGATCTTCAAAACTTCTTCTAAAGACCATCCATCGTCTCTGCAGCAGTGCTGCCTTCTTCCTTTTTCATCAGACTTTTCTTGCCTGACTCGCACTAATCTAAAGGCCCAAGTTCCTTGGACATGGAGAGGAGGGAGAGGGCCAGATGGTGGCATGGAGAAGGGAGAGGGGCAGCCTTGGGGCGTGGCTTGAAAGAGGAGTCACAAAAGTGGGTGCAGATAGGGTCTTTTTATAGACTCTACTGCGCCATGCAGTGCTGCATCACCCCGATCAATCATGTTGCTTCGTACAATCAGATCGAAATCTGATTGATGGGATGATATCACCTGATCCAATCAGAGGAGAGACCCATAGATTCATCCTAAGGTAGCACCTAAGACTGGTCAAAGTCTATAAGTGAGGGTCACCTAGTTTGAAACCAAGAAGCAACCTGGAGTCCCATCCATATGGGACTCCAGCATCCCTATCCATGGGTGCACACCATCCTAGGTGTGCGCCCCCTTCTTTCTAATTTCTAAAGAGGGGACAAGCCCCTATCTGATCTCCAATAAGTGTATGACATATGGGCAGATGTCCAAGAGTCAAAGGTCAACGATTGACCAAGTCAAAGTACAAAAATTAGCAGGTGATGGAAAATGATAGGTGTTGTCTCAAATTTATCTTATAAATTAAGACAACCCTTTTCTGACTTGGACAAGCTTCAGTTAGACCAGGTAAAGGTACCTGAGTGAGCACAAACTCATTTGGCTCAGTCGAGGCAACTTTTATGATAAGAAAAAAGAGAATGTTAGGCTCAATCGTGTGCTAGCACGATTTTCTTGAACCTAATTGAATCTTATTCAAATCAATTGAATTGGATTAGTCCAATTGATGATATCCAGATCCAAACCCTTGTTTGTGTGACCCAGTTAGGTTCAGTTCTATATGGTAATGGGATATGTCATGATCTCGATCATCGACATCATCAAAACTCCTTTCGATGGATCAAAACTCTTCTGATTCAGATAACTTAGAATGATCGATCATCTAAATCATTCTAATTGCTCCCAAAATCCACCAGTGACACCTAGCAGTATATGGTGGCAACCCATCAAAACTAAAAATAAATCTCTCGGTGCAGCTACTTGTGTGATTAAGTTCTTCTATCTTGAGCCCCGATCAGATTAGGGTTAAGGTGAACTCATCAAATCCTAATTTCTATCATATGATTTAATCATTCGATTCAAGTCCGATGTGAAAACCTTAATAGAAACTCTTTCTATTATTTCACTCTCTGCCATGGCCATGGGCTTATGGACTTGATTCTCATGATCATCATAGGGCTGCTCCTCATCCACCGAGGTAGATAGATTCCATCTTGGTGCAATCCAATTCCTACAATGAACATGCTATAGCCAACATACACCTCAGGATTCTGAATGGCTAGGAGACCGAGTCATGGTGTAGTCAAACTATAACACTCTCAAGGTGAACTGTCGATGCACCTTAGGTCAAAGAACCAGACACACCACTGCAGCATCGAGTCAGTCATCGACGAGAAGATAGACTTTCCTTATGACTACTCGAGGTGGTCACGCTCAGTGCCCTCGTTCTCTAACGAGTATCTGTACTCTCGCTCTAATGTCTCTACACCGTAGACTCAAGACTCATCTACTATAAAAAAGTGATTGTACACTAACCTTCCGGATCAATCATCATCCTCATGATGATCCTACGATCAGGAGCATTTTATGAATGAAAATTCATGTCTTAAATTTTCAACTCTTGAAAATATGAATTATCATTATCATTATCTCAAGGAATGTATGACAGACACTAAATACACTTACATGATAGAAAATAATCTATTTTATTATTTATAGTTAAAATTATAATTTTGCACATAGAAGTGTATTACAAGTGTTAGCAAATTCTAGCTTCTAGGGCACACATATCTAACAAACTTCCACTTGACCTAAAGCTAATTGGCTATAAATCTAAGTCCCATCTTCTCAAGGTGGGCTTCGATCTTCTGTTGGCCCAACAGCTTTATAAGTAGGTCCACTGCATTGTCTGTAGAGTCAACTCTCTTGACCTCGATGTAATCCTTCTCGAGATAATCACGAATGAGGTGGTATCGCCGCTCGATGTGCTTGGATTTTTGGTGAGACCTCGGCTCCTTAGCAAGGGCTATGGCACCATTGTTGTTGCAGTACAGAGGAATGGCATCTGATGGCATCAATTCGATCTCTGTAGCAAACTTCTTGTACCAAAATGCCTCCTTCGTAGCTTCTGACGTAGTGATATATTTTGCTTCCATGGTGGAATCTGCTATCACTATCTGTTTGAAACTTTTCCAACTGATAGCTCTACTATTGCACACAAACAGACTTTTAGATGTCGACTTTCGATCATCTGCATCAGACATAAAGTTCGAGTCTGTATACCCCTGAACTTGGAGTTCTCCATTACCAAAAACCAACAATATATCCTTAGTTCTTCTCAAGTACTTAAGGACACATTTCATAGAAGTTCAGTATTCTTCATCTAGATTCGATTGATATCTGCTCGTGACAGTCACGGCATGGGCTATATCAGGTCGTGTACATAACATGGCATACATGAGGCTCCCTATTGCTGAAGCATAAGGAATCTTGCTCATGCGTTCTATTTTCCTCAGGTGTGCTAGGGCACATCTTCTTGGAAAGATGAATGCCATGCCTGAAGGGTACTAAACCCCTCTTAGAGTTTTCCATACTAAACCTCTTTAGTACTTTCTCTATGTACATCTTCTGTGAAAGTCCTAGCATCCTATTCGGTCTATCTCTATAGACCTTAATTTCCTAGAATAAAGGATGCTTCTCCTAGGTCTTTCATGGAGAATTCTTTAGATAACCACATTTTAACTATGGTCAACATGGAAATATCATTCCCAATAAGGAGGATGTCATCCACGTACAATACGAGGAAGACAACAGCGCTCCCACTGACCTTTTTGAAGACACATGGCTCCTCCTCATTTTTGATGAAACCAAACATTTTGATCACATCATTAAAATGAGTGTTCCAGCTCCGAGATGCTTGCTTAAGTCCATATATGGACCTTTGCAGCTTGCATACCTTGTGATCATTATCACTGGATGTGAAACCTAGCGGCTATTCCATATAGATATCTTCCTCAAGATATCCATTTAGAGAATGCCATTTTCACGTCCATTTGCCATATTTCATAATCGAAATAGGCTGCAACAGCAAGCAATGTGCGGATGGATTTTAGCATAGCTACTGGGAAAAGGTATCCTGATAGTCAATGCCTTCATATTGACTATAACCTTTTGCCACTAATCTAGCCTTGAATGTCTCCACATTCCCATCTGCACCAATCTTTCTCTTGAAGATCCATTTACACCCAATAGGTACTATACCTTCTGGTGGATCTACCAAGGTCCAGACTTGGTTTGAGTGCATCAAGTCAATTTCTGACTTCATTGCCTCTAACCATTTCTCAGAGTCGATATCTGATATCTCCTCATTATAGGTTTTGGGATCATCACCATGAACCCGATTACCTATGAGGAACATTTTTTCTACATCCTCTGAAATAGTACCTAATTATCTTTCAGAAGGACGAAAAACCCTTTTCGATCTACGAGGTGGAGGAGGTAGTGTATGGATTGGCTTAACCTGATTTGGTTCCATTTGGTCCTTAGCTCGTTGCTCTTGTGAGACTTTCTCATCGAGCTTGATCTACTTTCCAATGCCGCTATCTTGAATAAACTATTTTTCAAGAAAGATGGCATGTCGACTCACAATCACATTGTGATCTTCTGGAATGTAGAAATAATATCCTAATGACTCTTTAGGATATCCTATGAATCGAGCTCTAAAGGACCTAAAGTCTAACTTGTCCGCTTGTTGTCTTTTGACATGAGCCGGACAACCCCAAATTCTGAGATGACTCAGACTTGGTTTCTTACCATGCCATATCTCATACGGTGTGGTAGGAATGGTTTTAGAAGGAACCCTATTCAGTAAGTATATTGCAGTTAACAAACAATATCCCAAAGAAAATCAGGAAGGTCTGTGAAGCTCATCATGGATCGGACCATATCTAATAGGGTCCGATTCCTCCGTTCTGAAATCCCATTGAGTTGAGGTATGTTCCAGGTGGAGTCCATTGAGAGACTATGCCATTTTCCTTGAGATAGTCCAGAAATTTTCGACTAAGGTATTCACCTCCTCGATCTGATCGAAGAACCTTAATGGATTTTCTAATTTATTTTTCTACTTCATGTCTGAATTCTTTGAACTTTTCAAAAGCTCAGACTTGTGTCTCATAAGATACACATACCCATACCTAGATAAATCATTGGTAAAGATTATGAAGGAGACAAAGTTGTCTCTAGCCGACACATCGAATGGGCCGCACACATCTGTATGTACTAGGGCAAGAAGATCCATGGCCCTTTCCCCATGTCCTACAAAAGGGAGCTTAGTCATTTTGCCATGAAGACAGGATTCATAAATTAATATGACTCGAAAGTCAACAGACTCAATAGCCCAGTTTTCTTTAATTTGTTAATCCTATCTTCTGCTATATGACCTAATCTTAGGTGCCTTAGATACCTATCATTAGGACTATCCCTAAGACGTTTTGATTTTATGGCATTCACATTTTGCTCAAAGTTAAAAATAGATACATCAACATGTAACAGATAAAGATCGTTAATAAGAAAACTATTTGCAATTTTATTTCTTTCATAAAGAATATTACAATGGTCCTTAAGAAAACTAATTACATAGCCTTCTACCGTAAGGCAAGAAACAAAAATCAAATTCCTGCTTGCTGCAAGCACATAATAACGGTCTTTAAATACTAAGTCTAATCCAGATGGTAATCGAAGAGGGTATATTCCTACGGCCATGGTAACAACTCTTGCTCCATTTTTTATGCGTAGGATCATCTCACCATCCCTTAGCCTTCTGCTATCCTCAAGACCCTGCATAGAAGTGCACAAGTGAGCACTAGAATCAGAGTCCAGCACCCAACTGGATGCAAAAGAAATCATAAGGTTAGACTCAATAACGAGCATACCTCTAGAAGGACCTGCCTCCTTCTTCTTTAAGGTGGCCAGGTAAGTAGGGCAGTTCTGCTTCCAATGGCTATCATTGTTGCAATGAAAACATTTTTCTTTGTCAGCGACCTTCATCTTCGGCTCTGCCTTTTTCTTCTTTTCTCTTTCCACCTTCTATTTTTTTGTAGACTTCTTCTCCTTTTCAAAAGACTTTTTCTTGAAAGAAGTCCGTTCCATAGCAAGTACTAAGCCTTTAGAACCTTTCATGGAAAGCTCAGTGGTAACTAGCATGTTCATAAGTTTGGCCAAGGAGTTTTGAAGTTTATGCATATGGTAGTTCATGATGAACTGCCCATACGCATCAGTCAAAGATTGTAGAATCATGTCATTCTGCATATCCAAGTCCAACCTTACTTCGAGCTTCTCAAGCTCTTTCAAGTCCTTGATCATCATCAGATAATGATCTTGGACTGACTGCCCATCACGCATCTTAGCCTTGAACAGTCATTTAGTGACTTGATACTTGGCTGCGCGACTCTGTTCACCAAACATCTCCTATAGGTGAGCCAACATTTGGCGAGCAGTTCTGATATCTTCATGTTGATGCTGAAGCTCATCAGACATTGAGCCCAACATATAGTATCTGGCCTTAGTATCTTCATCAGTCCGCTTATCCAGAGATGCTTTCTGTTCAGCGGATGGACGAGCTGGTAAGGTGGGAGGGTCCTGATCCAATACATGAGTTAACTTCTCAAAATCCAAAATAATTTTGAAGTTTCGGAGCCAATCCTTATAATTTGATCTGGTCAGTCTATGGGTGTCCAGGATTCGTGCTAGTGGATTGGATGCAGACATTTTCATGTAGAGAGTCAAAATTTCTAGTTAGGTACTATAATTAATTCTTAACCAATTTATTTAAGAATTTTATTTTTAAATAAATTAGCCACCACTATTTTCTTGAATCCCTACACTTCCTCTGTAGAGATGTAAAAATCTCCATGATTACTGATTTCTAGTGGGTGGTGCGGTCCCACCAACTGACTCATCACCTCACCTAACAGTTATTGGTGATGGGTTAGCCAATGAGTGAACAACTCTTGTTCAATGATTCTCTAATCATGGTGCACCCAAACTTGGTCTCTAATTCATGAATCTTACCGTATCCGAAATATTGATCCACTCCTTAGTTAAGTCAGACCCACCATTTGCATAGATTGGATTCCTAATTGAGTCTCTCACCGTATCCAAAATATTGAGCCCAATCCATCCTCCAGCCTGTAGCATCTAATGCCTAATAGACATGGTTGCATCTTTCCGGTGCAACTGAGCCACTGTAACCAGTCGAGAACAATCAACCCCGAGGAAGGGCCCGCACATCTACAATGGTGGAAGACCTTAGACTTAATCTTTTCTTAGGAAGATTTGATTTAGGTCTCATTAAACTAGACTTGACATAGTCATAACAATTATGACTAACCTAGTGGCATGGGTTAGCTCGGATTATTGACCACCTCAGATCAGAACTGAGTCAACAAACATGGCCAGGTAAGTGAGACCGGTGGAAGGGATATGCCATTAACTCGACAAGAATGCATTCGAGTCGAGTAGCTCCCAATTAAAAATCAGTCGGTCGTATCTGCCAAACTTACCTTAGACACCAAATTATTGAGCCAGAACCAATCAGGGTTAGCCTACAATCCAGACTCTAACCACTGAGCCTAATTAGGTCTTAGCTTGATCGATCACTCACATGACTCGATCTTGACCCAGACTTAATCCTATTAGGCTGGTCAATTTAAGCATTGTTGATCCCATCTAACCAACTCTTGATTCGGTTTGATCAACCGCTAGACCTAATTGAGCTACCCAAGCCCGAACCCAATTTTATGAACATGTCTTAGATCTAAAAATTCTCAATTTTAGACCTAATATATTTCATAATCTTAATTCTTAATTAAGTTTAGGATTCAAAAATAAAACATGCAAATAAGATCCTAGGGTTTCAGGATCTAGGATTTTGCAGAAAGTAAGTTTTTTTTTTGATTTCTGATTAAGGACGAACGCGCAGCACCCCTACACATCATAAGAACACCCCATCGAATGGGAAGGAGAGGGTCTTTAAACCCTACTTTATTCTTATGATCCGGACGGCCAAGGAGGAACGCCTTAATCAAAAAATACAACTAATCTACAAAAACTAATTAGATCTAAGCATATATCTCATATAAAAAAATAGATCTAATTAAAATATATTTTATATATATCATATATATCATGCATGCATATTTTTCAGATCTAAATTATCTCATAATCATCTAAAAAATTAAATTTAAATTTGATCTTATCAAATAAAATTTAATCTAGACCTATTTGCAGAACTATTCTACAACTTGTCTAAACATGCAATTATCATATCCCATATGAACAAATTAAATTTAATTTATTTTCTATTTTTAAATATGATTATAATATTTATAATATCAAAAAATAAAAAATAAAAAAATCTAAAAATTATATTTAATCAAATAAAAAATATGATTATACTAGACTACACATAGAATAATTCTATTCCTAGTCTAGTTATGTATCTCATACATATTAGATCTAGATAAATTAATTTTAATTTTTTATTTTTCTAATCTTAGATCTAATCACATCTCATGTGATATCTAAAATTATTAATTAATTAGATTAAATTAGATCTAAATAAATTTTATAAGAATCTGGCTCTGATACCAATTGAAGGAAAATCCAGATTTTTTGGGTCAAGTTCGTTCAGATCTGATTGGATCGAGAGGTATATTTTAAAATTTTCTTCTTTGATCTAGGTCAGATCTAACACTTTTCAAATCTAATTTTATTATTTGATAAATAAAAAAATTAAATTAAATTAATTTTGAATTAATTTTATCTTGATTCTAGGTAATCTGATTACCCATTGATGATCCTGCCGAAGCTCTGAGGTTCTGGATCTAGCCACGCAAGCGCCTAGCCTCTACCAGTATTCACTTAGGCTAGATCTGGAGATCTTCTCCTTCTCTTTCTTTTCTCTAAAATTTAGATCTGGATCTGATTTGGAGGATCTTCAAAACTTCTTCTGAAGATCACCCATCATCTCTGCAATAGTGCTGCCTTCTTTCTTTTTCGTCAGCCTTTTCTTGCCTGACTCGCATTAATCTGAAGGCCAAGTTCCTTGGATGTGGAGAAAAGAGAGAGGGCCAGATGGTGGCATGGAGAAGGGAGAGGGGAAGTCTTGGGGTGTGGCTTGGAAGAGGAGTCACAAAAGTTGGTGCAGACAGGATCTTTTTATAGACTCTACTGCACCATGCAGTGCTGCATCACCCCGACAAATCACGTTGCTTCATGCAATTAGATTTAAATCTGATTGGTGGGATGACATCACATGATTCAATCAGATGAGAGACCCATAGATTCATCCTAAGGTGGTGCCTAAGACTGGTCAAAGTCTATAGGTAAGGGTCACCTAGTTTGAATCCAAGAAGCAACCTGAAGTCCCATCCATATGGGACTCCAGCATCCATATCCATGGGTGCACGCCATCCTAGGTGTGCACCCCCTTCTTTCCAATTTTTAGAGAGGGAACAAGCCCCTATTTGCTCTCCAATAAGTGCATGACACATGGGCAGATGTCTAAGAGTCAAAGGTCAACATTTGACCAAGTCAAAGTACAAGAATTAGCAGGTGAAGAAAAATGGTAGGTGTTGTCTCAAATTTATCTTATAAATTAAGACAATCCTTTTCTGACTTGGACAAGCTTCAGTCAAACCAGGTAAAGGTATCTAAGTGAGTACAAACTCATTTGGCTCAATCGAGACATCTTTTATGATAAGAAAAAGGAGAATGTTAGGCTCAATCGTGTGCTAGCATGATTTCCTTGAACCTAATTGAATCTTATTCAAATCAATTGAACTGAGTTAGTCCAATTGATGATATCCAGATCCAAACCCTTGTTTGTGTGATCCAGTTAGGTTCAGTTCTATATGGTAATGGGATATGTCATGATCTCCATCATCGACATCATCGAAACTCCTTTCGATGGATCAGAACTCTTCTGATTTAGACAGCTAGAATAATCGATCATCTAAATCATTCTAATTGCTCCCAAAATCCACCAGTGACACCTAGCAGTATATGGTGGCAATCCCATCAAAACTGAAAATGAACCTCTCGGTGCAGCTACTTGTGTGATTAAGTTCTTCTATCTTGAGCTCCCGATCAGATTAGGGTTAAGGTGAACTCGTCAAACCCTAATTTCTATCATATGATTTAATCATTCGATTCAAGTTCCGATGTGAAAACCTTAATAGAAACTCTTTCTATTATTTCACTCTCTGCCATGGCCATGGGCTTATGGACTTGATTCTCATGATCATCATAGGGCTACTCCTCATCCACCAAGGTAGATAGATTCCATCTTGGTGCAATCCAATTCCTACAATGAACATGCTATAGCCAACATACACCTCAGGGTTTCAAATGGCTAGGAGATCGAGTCATGGTGTAGTCAAACTATAACACCCTCAAGGTGAACTACCGATGCACCTCAGATCAAAGAACCAGACACACCACTGCAGCATCGAGTCAGTCATCGACGAGAAGGTAGACTTCCATATGACTACTCGAGGTGGTCATGCTCAGTGCCCTCATTCTCTAACGAGTACCTGTACTCTCACTCTGGTGTCTCTACACCGTGGACTTAAGACTCATCTACTACAAAGAAGTGATTGTACACTAATCTTTTGGATCAATCATCATCCTCATGATGATCCTACGGTCAGGAGCATTTTATGAATGAAAATTCATGTCTTAAATTTTCAACTCTTGAAAATATGAATTATCATTACCATTAACTCAAAGGATGTATCACAGACACTAAATACACTTATGTGATAGAAAATAATCTATTTTATTATTTATAGTCAAAATTATAATTTTGCTCTTAGAAGTGTATTACAAGTGTCAGGCAATTCTGGCTTCTAGGGCACGCATATCTAACAATATCTATATCCCATCAGAGATATTCTCGATAGTAGAATGCTTTGAAGTTGATCACGTTCAATGATAATGTACCCTTATATCTTATCTGTATGCCATACCAGTGTCTCCACACTCATTGATTAAGAGGACAACCAATCTATATTGCATACAACGATCTATACTCAATAGATACTATCATCCTAATTAACAGCCTATCATTTGATCGTGAACTATTTTAAGGACTAATCGATAAATTCTCTCTTTATCGAAGCTAAATAGTCCTAAAGACTTCATCGCATTAATGAAATTTGTTAGAAGATGAATACTTTATGATGAAAAAAATATCAAAAATATATTTTATTAATTAATAAATTAATTATAAATATAATATAGTGCAACCATCAATAGACTGATGATTGGCTTTGGAACACATTTTCTAATAACTTCCACTTACCCTAAAGCCACTCGGTATAGTATCTAATATCCATCTTCGATTTATGGTTATCAAACTCCTTTATTACCAGGGCTTTAGTAAAGGGATTAATCAAGTTCTTCTTTCTATCGATCTTCTGAAGGTTGACGTCACCTCGATCCATGATTTTTTTGGATCAGATAGAAGCACACAGAATGTGCTTCGTCCATTGGTTTGTCTTTGGTTTCTTCATCTGAGCTATGGCTCAGTGCTATTGCAGTAGAGTAGGATCGGACCATCTAGGAAGGGTGTTACTCTGAGCTCAGTGATAAACTTTCTCAGCCACATAGCTTTCTTTGCAACATCTGATACTGCGATGAACTCTACCTCATAAATAAAGTCTGTCATAGTATGCTACTTGAAACTCTTTCAGTAGGTGGCTCCACCATTCAGAGTAAAGATATATCCCGACACACTTCTACTATCATCATGGTCAGATTGAAAGTTGGAGTCTGTAAATCTCATAAGTTTTAAATCTGACTTGCCATAAACCAATCATTGGTCCTTAGTATTTCTCAAATACTTAAGGATGGCTTTAACCACTTTTTAGTGGTTTTATCTAGGATCAGATTTGTTAGGATTTGATGCCTCAAATTTGATCCATAGTAAGAAGAGAATCAATTTTCAATACAGTGGTCAGGCCGACTTTGATACACGATCAAGTCAACTTGGATTGAGATCGAAATAGCTCGAACCATAGTCGAACCAGCTCTTTCAGACAGACAGACAGTAGGAGTCTAGGCAAGACACAGTCGAGCCAGCTCAACCCCTGATCGAGATGGCTCGATGGAGGTGAATAGAACACGATGAGATTTTTTTTGTTTGGACTCAGATTATGATTAATCCATGGGGTCTATGGAAGTTGTGCATGGACCACAGGATCCAGCGGCCATGGAGGGTTGCAGTCGTGATCTGAAGATTGAAAATATTTCAAGACTCTATCAAGGATATGTTTGACTCATATTAGGAGAACGAGCCCTATTATGACTCTTATGAACTATTGAGAAGGGGATTCTCATCCTACTAAAAGGGCTAAGGTGCTGTAGAGCAGAGAAGATGGTGCGTGTGGCATGAGAGGCACGTAGAGAGGCTCAGGTAGCCACTAAGAGGAGCTTAACAGAGCATCGAGTACGTGCAGTCGGAGAGAGAAAGAGAGAAGCAACAAGTGCATAGCATCCGACGAGAAGGCTATAAGGGTAGAGCATCTTGTAGCTTCTATGGATCTCCTTGGGATTCTAAGAGAGCTTTTATGAGGATAGCTTCTAGTTGAGAAAGATTTATATACGGTGAGTTGAGAGTGGATGTTCTTATTAGATGTGTGCACTAGAAGCTAGATTGACTGTCACTTGTAATACACTTCTAAGGATAATTTTATAATTTTAACTATAAATTAGTAAATAAATTATTTTTTTATCACAGTGTGTATTTAAAAGTATCTGTGATACATTCTTTGAGTTATTGGTAATGATAATTCATATTTTCAAGAGTTGAAAAATTAAGACATGAATTTTCATAATTAATTCATAAAATACTTTCGATCATAGGATCATCATAAGGATGGTGATCGATCTGGAAGGTTGATATATGATCACTTTCTTAGGATAGACGTGTCTTGAGTCTACAGTGTGGAGACGCTAGAGCGAGAGTATAGGTACTTGTTAGAGAATAAGGATACTGAGCATGACCACCTCGGTGTCAAGTTAGATCAGGATCTACAAACTGACATAATACTACAATCCTTGACTGATGCGTATGGTCAGTTCATCATGAACTACCATATGCATAAACTTCAAAATACCTTAGCTGAGCTCATGAATATGCTGGTTACTACTGAGCTTTCTATGAAAGATTCTAAAGGCTCAGAACTTACTGTGAAGTAGACTTCTTCCAAGAGAAAGTCTTTTGGAAAGAAGAAGTCCATGAAGAAGTAGAAGATGGAGATGGTGGGAAGAAGAAGGCAGAGCTGAAGAAAAAGCCTGCTGATAAAGAAAAATATTTTCATTGCAACACTGATGGCCATTGGAAGTGAAACTACCTTCTTTACCTAGCCAGCCTGAAGAACAAGAAGGAGGCAGGTCCTTCTGGAGGTATGCTCATTATAGAATCTAATCTTACAATTTCTTCTGCATCCAGTTGGATGCTTGACTTTGGTTCTAGTACTCACTTATGCACTTCTATGCAGCATCTTGAGGATAGTAGGAGGTTGAGAGATGGTGAGATGATCCTATGCATCGAGAATGGTGTAAGAGTTATTGCTGTGGCCGTGGGAATCTATCCTCTGCGATTACCATCAGAATTAAACTTAGTACTTAGAGACTATTTTTATGTACATACAGCAAGCAGGAATTTGATTTCTATTTCATGTTTAGCATAGGAAGGCTATGTAATTAGTTTTCTTAAGGACCATTGTAATATTCTTTATGAAAAAAATAAAATTACAAGTGATTTTCTTATAAATGGTCTCTATCAGTTACATATTAATATTTCTATTTTTAATATCGAGCAAAATATGAGTGCCATAGGATCAAAGTGACCTAGGGATAGTCTAAACGATAGTATCTTTGGCACCTTAGGCTAGGTCATATAGCTGAAGATAGGGTTAACAAATTAGAAAAATTTTGGTTGTTAAGTCCATTAACTTTTGAGTCATATCTGATTTGTGAATCTTGCCTTCATGGCAAAAAGACCAAGCTCTCTTTTATGGGACATGGGGAAAGGGCCAAGACCTGCTTGCCCTAGTACATATTGATGTATGCGGCTCATTTAATGTGCCAGCTAGTGGCAATTGCATCTACTGCATCATTTTTATCGATGATTTATCTCGGTATGGATATGTGTATTTGATGCGACACAAATATGAAGCTTTTGAAAAGTTCAAGAAATTCAGACTCGAAGTAGAAAAATAAATAGAAAAATTCATTAAGATTCTTCAATCAAATCGAGGAAGCAAATACCTTAGTCGAGAATTCCTAGACTATCTTAAGAATAATGGCATAGTCTCTAAATGGAATTCACTTGAAATGCCTCAACTCAATAGGATTTTAGAATAGAGAAATCGGATCCTATTAGATATGTTCGATCCATGATGAGCTTCACAGACCTTCCTGAGTTTCTTTGGGGACATAGTCTGTTAATCGCTATATATCTACTGAATAGGGTTTCATCTAAAATCATTCCTACCACACCGTATGAGATATGGCATGGTAAGAAACCAAGTCTAAATCATCTCAAAATTTGGGGTTGTCCGGTCCATGTCAAGAGACAACAGGCAGACAAGTTGGAGTCTAGGTTCTTTAGAGCTCAATTCATAAGGTATCCTAAAGAGTCATTAGGATATTATTTCTAACTTTTGAAAGATCACAGTATGATTGTGAGTCAACATGTCATTTTTCTTGAAAAATAATTTATTCAAGATAATAGCATCAAAAGGCAGATTAGGCTCGAGGAGAAAGTCTTTCAAGAGCCAGAGCCAAGGAACCTATGGAACCCAATCAAATTGAGCCAGTCCAATCACTACCTCATCCACCTCATAGATCAAAAAGAATTTTTCATCCCCTTAAAAGGTACTTAAGTACTATTTCAGAGGACGTAGAGGAAATGTTTCTCACAAGAAAAAAAATTCATGGTGATGATTCCAAAACTTATGATGATGTGATATCAGATATCGACTCTGAAAAATGGTTAGAAGCAATGAAGTCAAATATTGACTCAATGCGCTCGAACCAAGTCTGGACCTTGGTAGATCCATCTGAAGGTATAGTACCTATTAGATGTAAATGGATCTTCAAGAGAAAGATAGGTTCCAATAAAAATATAGAGACATTCAAAGTAAGGCTCATAATGAAAGGGTATAGTCAACACGAAGGCATTAACTATCAGAATACTTTTTTGCCAGTAGCCATGCTCAAATCCATCCACACATTGCTTGCTGTTGTAGCCTATTTTGATTATGAAATATGACAGATGGATATAAAAATGACGTTCTTAAATCAATATCTTGAGAAAGATATCAATATAGAACAACCGCTAGATTTCACATCCAGTGATACTAATCACAAGGTTTGCAAGCTGCAAAGATCCATATATGGACTTAAGCAAGCATCTCGGAGCTGGAATGCTCATTTCAATGATATGATCAAATTATTTAAATTCATCAAGAACAAGGAGGAGCCCTATGTTTTCAAAAAGGTCAATAGGAGTGTCGTTATCTTTCTCATACTGTACGTAGATGACATCCTCCTAATTGGAAATGATATTTCTATATTGACTACGGTCAAAATATGGTTGTCTAAAGAATTCTCCAAGAAAGATCTAGAAGAGGTATTCTTTATTCTAGAAATTAAGGTCTATAAAGATAGACTAAATAGGATGCTGGGTCTCTCACAGAAGATGTACATGGAGGAGGTTCTAAAGAGGTTTAGTATGAAAAACTCCAAGAGGAGATTAGTGTCCTTCAGACATGGCGTTCATCTCTCCAAGAAGATGTGTCCCAACACACCTAAGGAGATTGAACGCATAAGCAAGATCCCGTATGCTTTAGCAATAGGGAGCCTAATGTATGCCATGCTATGTACACGACCTGATATTGTCCATGCTATGAGTGTCACGAGGAGGTATCAGTCGAATCCAGGTGAAAAGTACTGGACTTTTGTGAAATGTATCCTTAAGTACTTGAGAAGGACTAAAGATATATTTCTAGTCTTTGGTAATGAAGAACTCCAGGTTTAAGGATATACAGAGTCAGATTTTATATTCGATATAGATGATCGAAAGTCAACATCTGAAAGTCTGTTTATTTATAATGGTGGTGGTGTAAGCTGAAAAAGTTTAAAGTAGACAGTGATAGCAGATTCTACCATGAAAGTAGAGTACATTGCTATGTCGAAAGCTGCAGAGAAGATGTTCTGGTACAAGAAGTTCACTATAGAGCTTGGAGCGATGCCATCAGATGCCATCCCTCTGTACTATGATAATAATGGTGCCATAGCCCTAACTAAGGAGCTGAGGTCTTATCAGAAATTCAACCACATCGAGCAGCGATACCACCTCATCCATGATTACCTCAAGAAGAGATACGTCAAGGTCAAGAGAGTCGATACTATAGATAATGCAGCTGACCTACTGACAAAGCTATTAAGCCAGCAGAAGATCAAAGCCCACCTTGAGAAGATGAAACCTAGATTTATAGCCAATTAGCTTTAGGTCAAGTGGGAGTTTGTTAGATGTGTGTCCTAGAAGTCAGATTGGCTGTCACTTATAATACACTTCTAAGGATAATTTTATAATTTTAATTATAAATTAATAAATAAATTATTTTTCTATCATAGTGTATATTTAAAAGTGTCTATGATACATCCTTTGAGTTAATAATAATGATAATTCATATTTTCAAAAGTTGAAAATTTAAGACATGAATTTTCATAATTAACTCATAAAATGCTTCAGAAGGTTGATATACGATCACTTTTTTAGGATAGACGTGTCTTGAGTCTACGGTGTGGAGACATCGGAGCGAGAGTACAGATACTTGTTAAAGAACGAGGGCACTGAGTGTGACCACCTTGAATAGTCATAAGAAAGTCTACATTCTCATCGATGACTGACTCGATGCTATAGTGGTGTCTATGGTTCTTTGATCTGAGGTGCATCAATAGTTCATCTTGAGGGTGTTATAGTTTGACTACACCATAACTCGATCTCCTAGCCATTCGGAATTCTGAGGTATATGTTGGCTATAGCATGTTCATTTTAGAAATTGGATTTCACCAAAAAGGAGATCTATCTACCTCAGTAGATGAGGAGTAGCCCTATGATAATCATGAGATTGAGTCCTTAAGTCTATGGCTATGGCAGAGTGAAGATGATAAAAAGAGTTTCTATTAGGATTTCATATTGAACTCGAATCGAATGATTGATTTATATGATGGATATTGGATTTGACGAGTTTACCTTAACTCTAATCCTGTCGGGGCTCAAAATAGAAAAACATAATCACATAGATAACTGCACCGAGAGGTTCATTTTTATTTTTGATGGGTTGCCACCATATACTATTAGATATCACTGATGGATTTGGAGAGTAATTAGAATGATTTTGATGATCAATCATTCTAATTATATGAATTAGACAAGTTCTAGTCCATCGAAAAGTGTTTCGATGATGGAGATCGTGACATATCTTATTACCATACAGAATTGAACTTAACTAGATCACATAAATAAGAATTTGGGTTTGGATGTCATCAATTAAGCTAACTCAGTTTGATTGATTTAGATTAAATCCAATTAGGTTCAAGGTAATTATGCTAGCACACGATTGAGCCTGACTTTCTCCTTCTAAAATCTTTCTAATTCGTTGCAATCAAGTCAAATTTGATTTGACTCATTCTTATATTTTCAATAGATTTATTTTCATCTAACTAGAATAAGTCTAGATCAGATTAATTATAGAAATTAAATCCATTCATAGTCAAATTGAACTAGGGTCAAAAGTTGACCTGTTTGAGAGAATTAAGGGTCACCTGATCAGATGCTTTTAGAAAATTTTTTAAAAAGTATTTTGAACTAATTTTTGGGTATATGATAAAGTATTAATTATACATTGGGTGTACCAAATTTTGTGATTTTTGGAGATGTCTAGACTAAGTTATGATAGAGTTTGATTTGGATCAAATTCTTGAGGAAAGAGTCCTAGGCATAGTGGACTCTTCCTTATCTACTCATGCCGCCACCTTCTAGATTGATTTTTGGCATCAAAATTAGATGAGATCTGGGGATTTTTGTGGAGATCAAGTCCAAGAGTCTCAATGATCAAAAAAATGATGATTTTGATCAAAGAGGGACTCTAACTTGGTGCTATGCTTTTGTATAGGAACCCTTGCGCTAAGACTCTTCACGTAGAAATATTTTTCATACCCAAAGGCTACCATTCCAGATAATCCACTGGTGCGGACACCAGAGCTATTAAAAGTCAGCAACATAACTTAGATTCAATTTGGATTAAAGAAGCCATATCAGAATAACTATACTTCAGTTATTTTGTTCTAGTCCTTTTGATTTAATCAATTAATTCTTTTGATGCATTTAGTTTTGGGTCCATAGGACCATACTTGGATTTATTTTGGATTGAGCCTTATTTGGAAAGAGACCATCATAAAGAAGCAAGCTTGGTCTATGTCATCTTTGGAGCCACCACCCTCCACATACCCAGGGAGGAAATACACACGCCAGCATGTGCCATGCCCAAGGATCCTCATGCCAAGTTGTGCCAGGCATCAAACGCCCATATGGAGTTCCTTTTCTTTCCTAGGATTCTTTAAGAGTTCTTAATTTCTTACTTATTTTGTTAAAAGGTTGATTTCTTTCCTATGATTCCATAAAAGATAGATATGACATATTATTGTATTTGGAAACCATACATAATGTTTTACTTTTTTTGTTGGGAGGTTTGATTTTTTTCTTGTAAAGAAAATAGGATTCCTAAAGAAATAGGACCCCTAGGATCCTATATAAATCCATGTATCTTTCATGAAAGAGATAATGAATGAATCAATTTATAATTCCCATAAATACTTATGTTGGTCGCTCCGAGAGGGAGAGGGTGTGAGATCCAAAATCACCCCACGAGGGGAGGGTGTGAGGCCCACCTTTTTCTATCTCCTTAACATTCATTTTCTTGAGATTCAGTGTTCCTATGATCCTAATTTGTCTTCACCATCTACCTACATAAGCCTATTCCACTAAAAGAAGATCTGTCTCCTCCAAGATTTTTATCTATTATATAGAGAGAGAAAGAGTGATCTATTATTCTACAGATCAAACATTGACAAGGACCTTCATTCCTTCTTAACTAATCTTTGATTTTTTTTTTTTTAGATCCGATGTTGGTAAAGACCCAGTTCTTTATTGATAGATTTGCTTGGTTAAAAGATTAAGAGCCCTAATCAAGGTAGTTTCTTAATTACCATGATCCAGATTCTTCTTATCTTTTTTTTAGATTTTCTTATGGGCTTAATTTCTTACTATCCTTCATTCCATTTATATTTTTTTTTTGCAATTATTCATGAGCATGTTTAATTTCTGCTATCTTCCCTATTTACTTTATTATTGCTAGTTATTTATTGATCTCTAAAATGGCATTCATCAGCATCATTTAGATTGATCGTGCTTTGGTCCCATGTCAATCAGTCATGCCTCCTGAGCAGAGTATAGGCAACTATACTGTCTATCCTGAGAATAATGTGCCACGATCGGACGTGATTTATTGTTGATGAATGGAAGGAAGCTTTGTGTTTTCTTTTCTTTTTTTTTAGGCTATCCCACATCAATTTGGTATCAGAGCTGGATTGGTTAGGGCTTTAGCTTAAATTCTATAATTTAAAATTCCTGCAAGTTAAATTTTCATAATTTAAATTTCATAATTTACTTTCTAATATTTTTTTTTTTTACTACATCTTATTCCTGCATCCTAGACTTGCATGACCACTAGATCAGGTATCCAGTACCAATGTCCTACTTTCTCACCCAGTACCAACATGGATCCCAATACAGCAGCCATCATTAATGTCCTGACTGAGAAGTTTGATGATATGAAAGATTTTATGAAAATCATGAGTGAAAAAATAACACTACTAGAAGAAGCTAGGTAAAGATAATCTAAACTTGGGTCTCCCTAACTACCTATAGGAGAGAGAAGAAGGAACCTCAACCTAGATCGATCTATAGCAGCACGGCCTCATCATAATCAGTTCGATCAGGATGAGCATGTCCTTAGGAATGTGAAGATCAAAGACCCAAGTTTTGATGATTGTCTAGATCTGAGAGAGTACCTAGATTGGGAATCGGGCATGGTCCACTATTTTGAATGGTACGAAATATCTGAAGCAAAAAGAATTAGGTTTGCTAGGATGAAGTTGGTTAGGCAAGCCCGACTTTATTGAAAAAGTGTTGAACATCTTCTCAACCAGAGAAGACAAGATCTGAAAGAAACTTGGGATGAAATAAAGGAGAAACTCAGAGAAAAATACCTTCCCACCTCCTACCAACAAAGACTTTTAGATCAGTGATAGAGACTTGCTCAAGAAAATAGATTAGTCACAAAGTACATCACGAGATTTGATGAGTACCTCATAAGATGTGGAGTAATTGAAGATAGGGTTGTTACCTTATTAGAGCTGGATTACAAGAAGATATCCAGCGCGAGCTCTTTTTGTGAGAGGTAACCACGTTAGAACAAGCTTATCAACTTGTCCTAGACTTTGAGTGATTTTTTAGGTATTCGACCATCCATCATCTTGAACTTAGCCGAGTAACCTCTTCTAGATCGAGACTCAATGCTACCCAGACTCCTAGTAATGGACCTCCACCTACAAATCTTATTATGACAAAAGAAGATAAAGAAAAAAGAGTTATAGGAGAGTTATCTAAGGAAAGTAGTTCTCGATCCCACTGCTTCAAGTGCCATGGTTACGGTCATTTTGTTGTACAATGTTCCAACCGATCATTATTTATGAAAGAATTAGAAGAAAAAACTCTAGAAAATATTGAGGAGAAAGTTTATGAAGCTGATCCAGACTTAGCCAAGTAGTTTGAGAGTACTGAGAAAATTTTAAGTTTTGTTGCACCGAAGTCAGACCTTAGGCTTGGAGTCGTTAGGTATGTTCTAGCACAGACTAAGAAAAGTAAAGACTGGCGTAGGACCTCTATTTTCCATACCTTCATAAAATTTAATGATAAAATTGGTAAGATGATCATTGATAGTGGTAGCTGTATCAATGCCATCTCCACCGACATGATTAAGCGATTAGGATTAGCTCCTGTAGATCATCCCAGCCCATACCATATATCTTGGATAGATTCCTCCTCTATTTCCATCAAACTTAGATGCTGTATTTCCATCCAGCTTCATTCTTATCAAGATCATGTTTGGTGCGATGTCTTATCCATGAAAGTCAGAAGTATCATATTAGGTCGGCCTTGGCTGTTTGACAATGATGTTACGATTTATGGCCGAACCAACTCCTATAGTTTCATTCATAAGGGTAAGAAGATCACGATCAATCCCTCCCCATCTAAGGCTACTAATAGAAAGATAGACAATGGACCAAAAGAAAACATCAAAAAGAAAAGCCTCTATCTGATAGGTGCTAAGAAATTAGAGATGACCGTGAGTAAAGGATCACCAGTTTGGATGATTGCTACGAGAGAAGTTCATGAGGATCCTAAGATAGATCATCCCAAGGAAGTAGTTCATGGATATCAATCTAGAAAATCAATAGACCTTATCCCACTGCCCATGCATGCTAGAATTTCCAAATCTGTAGAGTCATTTGCACAGCATGTCAAGAGTTTACATAAAAAGATCAGAAAAAAAATTAGTATTAGTAATAAAATTTATAAACAGAATGCAGATTTTCATCGACGTGCCCAAGAGTTTGTGGAAGGAGACTATGTGATGGTTCGAATGAGGCTTGAACGATTTCCATCAGAAACCGTCAAGAAGTTACATGCTCGAGGAGCAGGTCTATTTAAGATTTTAAAGAAGATCGGACCAAATGCGTATGTTGTGGACTTACCTTCTGATTTTGGGATTAGCTCTACTTTTAACGTTGTAGATCTCGTCGCCTATAAAGAGCCAACTTGGATACCTAGTGAGCCATTTGAGCCTGAACCAACCTTTGAGAGAGAGCCCATTCCTAAATGTCCACTGGCCAAAATATCAAAGCATGATCAGATTGAGAGAATTTTGGATGAGTAGATCATCTCCACCCAGAGTCGAGGTTATCAGCGGTACTTAGTTAGATGGCGAGGTCGATTGGAGTCCAAGGATACCTTGATCACTCGAGAAGAGCTGCAGCGTATTGATCATGATTTGCTTGAGCATCACTAGAGCAAAATCGACCCCCACTCGATAGGATCGAGTTCTCCCCACCCCGAGAGAATTGGTGTGGACACCAGAGCCATCAGAAGTCGGCAACATAATTTAGATTCAATTTGGATTAAAGAAGTCATATCAGAATAACTCTACTTCAGTTATTTTATTCTAGTCCTTTTGATTTAATCAATTAATTCTTTTGATGCATTTAGTTTTGGGTCCATAGGACCATACTTGGGTTTATTTTGGATTGAGCCTTATTTGGAAAGAGACCATCATAAAAAAGCAAGCTTGATCCACATCATCTTTGGAGCCACCACCCTCCACATGCCCAAGGAGAAAATACACACGCCAGCATGTGCCATGCCCAAGGATCCTCATGTCAAGTTGTGCCAGGCATCAAGCACCCACATGGAGTTTCTTTTCTTCCCTAGGATTTCTTAAGAGTTCTTGATTTCTTACTTATTTTGTTAAAAGGCTGATTTCTTTCCTATGGTTCCATAAAAGATAGATATGATATATTATTGTATTTTAAAATCATATATAATGTTTTACTTTTTTGTTGGGAGGGTTGATTTTTTTCTTGTAAAGAAAATAGGATTTCTAAAAAAATAGGACCCCTAGGATCCTATATAAACCCATATATCTTTCATGAATGAGACAATGAATGAATGAACCAATTTATAATTTTTCACAAACACTTATGTTGGTCGCTCCGAGAGGGAGAGGATGTGAGATCCAAAATCATCCCACGAGGGGAGGGTGTGAGGCCCACCTTTTTCTATCTCCTTAACATTCATTTTCTTGAGATTCAGTATTCCTACGACTCCAATTTGTCTTCACCATCTACCTACATAAGCTTATTCCACCAAAAAAAGATCTGTCTCCTCCAAGATTTTCATCTATCATGGAGAGAGAGAAAGAGTGATCTATTATTCTATAGATCAAATATTGACAAGGACCTTCAATCCTTCTTAACTGATCTTTGATTTTTTTATATTTTTTTTTTTAGATCCGATGTTGGTAAAAATTCAGTTCTTTATCGATAGATCTGCTTGGTTAAAAGATTAAGAACCCTAATCAGGGTAGTTTCTTAACTATCATGATCCGGATTCTTCTTATCTTTTTTTTGGATTTTCTTGCGGACTTAATTTCTTACTATCCTTCATTCCACTTATATTTTTTTTTTATAATTATTCATGAGCATGTTTAATTTCTGCTATCTGTCTATTTACTTTATTATTGCTAGTTATTTACTAATCTCTAAAATGGCATTCATCAGCATCATTTAGATTGATCATGCTTTGGTCCCATGTCAATCAGTCACGCCTCCTGAGCAGAGTATAGGCAACTATACTGTCTGTCCTAGCAATAATGTGTCACGGTCGGATATGATTTATTGTTGATGAATGAAAGATAGCTTTGTATTTTCTTTTGTTTTTTTTAGGTTGTCCTACATCATCCACACCCCTTATAGCCTCTCTCGCCCTCTCTTCTACATGCTTAAAATGTTAGGCATAAATCTGAGAAGAAGATCCAATTAAACTTATGAAGAGTTCAGCATCTACGCGACGATGTTCATGAGATGGACATGCTGCCTTCAGAAATTTTTTAAAGGACTTCTATATTAGATTCAGATCTGATCATTGCAGAAAAAATTTATGAGGGAAAGACGTTCAGATCCTTCCCAAGTGGATATCAACAGAGGTCAGGCACGTGCGTGGCTCCTTCTAGAATCTTAGAAAATACCAGAATCATCACAGGATAATCAGATTATCCAAAAAAGGTATGATATTAAATCTAATTTAATTTTTATTTTAATTTTTAATATTTGATCATCATGATCAGATTTGAAAACTCTTAGATCAAATCAAATTATTTAAAAATTTTTAGAAAAATCCATCTCAGATCTGATCAGATCTACATGATCCTATGATAGAAAATAGGATTTTTCTTCAGTTCTTCTCTTGTACCTATTTTTTTCTTTCATAGTGAAGCTTTGTATGCCCCATTGAGATAAGCTTTTAGGATGATCCACGTACTTGATTATTTTCTTATTTTATTTCTTTCTTCTTTCTATAGTAATAATTTGGTACTAGATCCTTAACAAATGATATCAGAGTAGCTAATATTCCAATAATTTGGTATCAGAGCGATACTACTACAAAAAAAAACTATGACAGTAGTTAATCACTGCCATAGGTTATGATAGCGGTTTTTTAATCACTGCTACTGCAGCCATCGTCGTAGCTCTATGATAGCAGTTGTTGCAGTAGTTGTTTGAACCGCTGCCATAGATAGCCTATTGCAGCGATTTATAAACTGCTGCAATATATCGACCTATAGCAGCGGTTATGTAACTGCTGCCATAAGTTATCTATAGCAATGGTTACATAACCGTTGCCATAGGTAATCTATAGTAACGATTTCTTAACCGCTGCCATAGGTCTAATGCAGCGATTAACACTGTTTGCATCAGAAATCTATGGTAGTGGTTGGCATGGATATGACAGCGGTTATAAAACTATTATCGTAGATCTTAAATAATTAAAAAAATTAAAATTTTTATTTTTTTATATATTTTACCTGATAAATACAGATATACAACATAAAAAAAATATAACAAACATAAAAATTATTCTAAAATACTAAAATTTTATTATCAAATAAAATTTATTATAATATTCTTTAAAAAAATAAAATACATCAAAAATCTCCTAAATCTACATCATCATCATCATCACTGAGAGTCGGAGCTGGAGCTGAAGCCAAAGTCGGAGCTGAAGCTGGTGCAGGAGCCAGAGCCAGAGCTGGAATGCGGGCCAACATATCCTCAAATCCTGACTTCAAAATATGCACTGAGCATCGACATCATGTCTCTTACGATGCCCTCTAGATGAGATGCATGCTCTTCAGCTCGATCTGCTCGCATCGCAGCATGATCTACCCATGTCAATGCCTCCTCAATCTCCTCCCGACTGATGATACTGAAAGTCTATGAGAAGATGCTTGCCTCGAACCAGTAGCTCATTAGCATGTGTCCATGCCTGCATCGGATCCTCCCGGAGTGCTCAGACCCCAAGATTTGAGATAGATGGTCATGGGGCCAAGAGGTATCCGAGCCATTATGACCTACAACATTAAAAAACATTAATCAATATAACATGTTGAATAATAATATTAGTATAGCATCAACAAAATAGTCTCTAATATGTACACTAATCAATTAAC
This sequence comes from Cocos nucifera, assembly GCA_006176705.1. Lineage (NCBI taxonomy): Eukaryota > Viridiplantae > Streptophyta > Magnoliopsida > Arecales > Arecaceae > Cocos > Cocos nucifera. The sequence goes on from QRFJ01000546.1 coordinate 155,200, forward strand.
GGGTCTATCATTATGTAAAGCAATAAACAAAAGCAACAGGATATAAACATCCAAAAAATGTTATGCAATAAATTCTACAAAGTGAATTATATTCATAAATAATTAAGGATGAGCAACAGTCATAGATCTGATCTCTTGTGCGAATCTTGGTGTTAATCCAAAAATCTAAAAGAAGAATAAAGTAGATGATGATAGCACCTTAGGGCTTATAATTGGAACCTTAGAGAGACATTCAAATTCTATTCGCTCAGAAGCCAAGCCAGCTTCGTACTTGAGATAGCTGGCTCCGTGCCTGAGACATCTGGCTCAGGTCCTCCCCCAACTAGCTCGATCATGGCCCGAGTCGGCTCGACTGCATATCTGAGTTGGCTCGATTGTGTACCATCCCCTCGATCACTCCCTGTCTCCCTCTCTCAATCTCTCTCACCAACGACGGCGATGAGGCCGAACCCCTCCCTCCCAGCTTTTTCATCTCTCGATCTTCTTTTCTCCCTCTCTCGATCTCCCTCGTCAGCAAGGTCGGACCCCATTCCTCGCTCTCTCACTCTCTCAATCTCCCTCATCGGCAAGGCTAGACCCCATCCCTCCCAGTGATGCCGATGAGGCCGGACCCCCTCCCTCCCTCTCTCGCTCTCTCGATCTCCCACTCTTCCTCTCTCGATCTCCCTCTTCGGTGAGGCTGGACCCCCTCCCTCCCAATGATGGCGGTGAGGCCGGACCACCTCTCTCCCAGTGATAGTGGTGAGGCTGGATCCCTCCCTTCCTCTCTCCCTCTCTCGATCTCCCTCGTTAGTGACGACGATGAGGTCGGACCCCTCCCTCCTCCCTCCCACTCTCGATCTTCCTTGCCGACGGTCGGTGAGCGACCAGCCCTCCCTCTCTCAATCTGTCAGTCTCTCTCTTAATCTCTCTATTTTTTAGTTTTGGATCCCGAAAGTGAGTCTGGCCTTTCGGGATCCATTAGGGTCCGGGTCTGGTACTTCAAGTATAGACCCATCAGGTATTCGGGTTTGGATCCAATACCAATAATTAAAATTGGGTCTTGATTTGAATATCTAGATTTTGATCCAAACCCAATCGTTGATAGATCTAGTCCATAGCAACCAACCTAACACAGTCCAAGGCTACTACCACGGCACGATCCAAAAACTATGACATGCAGATAATTATAATATTTATAATAAATATTTATAATATTTATTATAAATATTTAATAAATTATTATAAATATATATGATTAATAAATAATATTATAAAATTAAAAGAAATATATACTTACGGCTATAGAGAGCGAGTTGCACCGAAAGCTCCGAGAGTCATCGACGACGATGCTAGAGAGGAGGATGACGACACTAGAGGTAACCTACGAAACAAAAGTAAGATAATGAGATAGAGAAGAGAGAGAAAGAAGAAAAGAGAGAGTAGGGGCGACCGGGGATGGGGGGCCAGGAGGAGGAAGGCACAATGATGGGAGGGTCGGCGATCGCAAGGGGGAGTGTGGGGAATGGGGGGCCGGGTGTGGGGCGGTCGGGGATGGAGGGGCTGGGGGGTCGGGAGTGGTAGGGTGGCGGGAGGGGCGGCCAGGGATGGGGGGGAAGGAGGGGCGGCCGGGGGAGGGTGGGTGGGGTGGGTGGTGGGGAGGAACGACTGGAAATGGGGGGAAGGAGGACGGCCGAGGGAGGGTGGGTGGTGGGAGGAGGAACGACGGAAATGGGGGAAGGAGTGTGGAGGGTGGGGTGGCCGGGTCAGGGGTGGCGAGGAGGGGTAGTCAGAGATGGGGGGGTTGGGGGTGCAGGGTGGCAGAGAGGGGCGGTCGGGGATGGAGGGAAGGAGGGGCGGTCGAGGGGAGGTGGGGGGTGGCGGGGAGGAGCGGTCGGGGATGGGGGAAGGAGGGACGGCCTAGGGGGAGGGTGGGTGGCCGGGTGGGCGTGGGGGGGAGGGTCAGCCTCAAAGATGGGGGGGCTGGGGGGTGGCAGGGTGGCTGAAAGGGGCGGCCAGGAATGGGGGGAAGGAGGGCGGTCAAGGGGAGGGTGGGGGGTGGGGGTCGGGTGGGGGTGGCGGGAAGGAGCGGTCGAGGATGGGAGGAAAGGAGGGGGCGGCCGGGGGGAGGGTGGGGGGTGGGTGGGCCGGGTGGGGGCGGCGGGTGGTGTGGAGGGGCGACTGGGGATGGGAGGCCAGATGGGGAGGGGGAAGGAGGGGCCGTGCTGGTCGAGGGGGAACGAGGGGCCGCGCTGGCCGGGGGTGAAGAAGCCTCACCGACGATGGAGAGGGAGAGAGATAGAGAGAGATCGAGCGTACATGAAAGAAAAGCAAAAAAAATTTGAAGATTTTTAACCTAACCTACAGCAGTGGTTATTAAACTGCTACCATAGATCTACGACAGTGGTTACCCAAAATCGCTGCCATAGATCTATGTCAGCGGTTCTATAATCGCTGCTATAAATCTATGGCAGCAATTTTTGATAACTACTGTCGTAGATTAAAAATAATTTTTTTTTATTTTTTTTAATATTATATAATTTTAAAATTTAATGCCTATCTTTATCGTTCATTATCTAAATAATTATCATTAGATTGTCATCGTAAAAGATCGCCTCGATCCGATGACCCTAGCTTCATCGATTAGAAAAATTTAATTTCGATGATCACGAACGATGATGTGATGATCTAAAAGATAGAGATCTTCGATGATTTTTATAGCATACTATCAAAATTTCACTTCAATCAGATATCGTTATCATGGTCAATTTAGTATGAAATGATTTCGACCATCAAATTAGAAACAAGCAATCAAAGGGTTAAACGACGTCCGATTATGAGACAATTTTTCAGTTAAATGATCTTTATTATAATTTTAAATATTTTATATGGTGATGATACTAAAATTTAAATCATTTTTATATAAATTATTCATGATAAGCAGATATTGCAAAAGCACGAGCATAACAATCAGTGAAGTTTCAGAATAGTTATCAGAAGATGTATAGTTTTAGATCATTCTTCATCTCATGAGTTGAATTTTATAATCACCACCATAAAAATTAATTAAAATAGTAGCCAAGATCATTTATAAAAAAAGTTATCTCATAATCAGATACCGTTTGATCCTTTGATCACTCGTTTATCATTTAACGGTCGAAACTAACCTATACTAAATTGATCAAGATAACGATATCCGATTGAAGTAAAATTTTGACAGTACGCTATAAACATCACCAAGATCATCATTATAGATTTTTGGATCCATCAGAGATCTCCATCTATCAAATCATTGCATCATCATTCGTGGTCATCGAAATCAAATTTTTTTGATCGATGAAGCTAGGGCCATCGGATCGAGGCGACCTTTTGCAATGATACTCTAATGATAATTATTTAGATAATGAATGATGAAGATGGGCATTAAATTTAAAAATTATATAATATTTAAAAATATATATATATATATATATATATATATGACAGTGGTTATAATTAATCGTTGCCATAAATAAGCTTATAGCAGCGGTTCCTACTAACCGCTGCTATAGGTCCAACTTATGGCAGCGATTTTACTAACCATTGCTATAGGTCGAACCTATAGCAGCGGTTACAATGAACCACTGCTATAATCTTATTTATGGCAGTGGTTATAATGAACTGCTGCTATAGGTTCGACCTATGGCAGTGGTTTCATGTAACCGCTACTACAGGTCGGACCTATAGCAGCGGTTAATGAAAACTGTTGCTGTAAGTTCTATGGCAGCGGTTTCAAAAATCACTACCATAGTATGCACTGCCATAGAATCTTTTTATAGTAGTGTGAGTTGATACCATAACAAGATTAATATCAACTCACTACTCCTAATGAGTATGCCACGTTTGGTCTCGTACATGTTATGACGTACATGATAGATCCCACTGCAAAGGCATATGGGACTCTACTCATATGCTGTCTCTCTTCAAGAGTTATCGGACAATCCATCTTAGAGAGAGAAATTTTGTGGCCTATCAGAAGATAGCTCTTTTTGTAATTTTTCATGCTGAACCTCTTCAACACAGTATCTATGTATGTGGACTAAGATAACCCAAGCATCCTTTTAAATCTATCCCTATAGATCTTCATTCCTAGGATGTAGGATGCTTCACCTAAGTCCTTCATCGAGAACTATGATGACAACCAAACTTTTATTCTCTGCAGTGCAGGCATGCCATTCTCGATTAAGAGAATATCATCTACATACAAGGCGGAATATTACGATTGAACCATTTGCCTATTTGTAAATGCATGGCTCTTCTTCATTCTTAACGAAGCCATACATTTTGATCATCTTATCAAAATGCATGTTCCAACTCCGAGATGCCTGTTTCAATCCATAAATGGATCTCTAAAGTTTGTACACCTTGGACTCATCTATGGATGTGAAGTCCTCAGGTTGTATCATATACACCTGTTCGGTCAGCTCTCTATTTAGAAAAGTTATCTTCACATCCATCTGCCAGATCTCATAATCTAGATGGACAGCAATCATAAGCAATATCCGAATGGATTTGAGCATTTTCTTAGAAGAGAACGTCTCATCATAGTCAATACCCTAAGGTTGACGATACCCATTGGCAACTAGATGGACTTTATATGTCTCCATCTTTCCGTCTGTACTCCTTTTTCTTTTGAAGATCCACTTACACCCAATGGATTTAACCCCTTTGGGTAGGTCAGCTAACGTCCACATATCGTTGACCTTTATGGACTCTATTTTAGATTTCATGGCCTCAAACCATTTCTCAGAATCGAATCTCTGCATAGCATCCATATAGGTGATAGAATCCTCATCATTCTCATCGAATTTGATGGGATCACCATCCTGGATCAAAAAATTATAGTATCTGTCTGAGTGATGCAGTACTCTATCGGATCATGTTAATGGTGTAGGTATACTAGGCTCTAGATCTGATCTAATAAGATCCAACTCAAGTTCAACTATAGGTGTCAATTTTTCTACCTGTTAAACTTCATCATGTTCTATCTTCGAGGCAATAGTTTCTTCACCAAGAAACTTCTTTTCCATAAAGATTGCCTTAAGACTAACGAATATCTTTTATTCATTAGCATGGTAGATATAGTATCCTTTGATCTCTTTTGGATATCTTATGAATGTGCACTTGTCAGATATAGGTCCAAGTTTATCTGTAATTAACCATTTGACATAAGCTGGGCACCCCCAAATCCTAAGGTGTGAAAGTGCTGGCTTACATCCTATCCATATCTCATATGGAGTTCTAACTATAGACTTACTTGAAATCCTATTTAATAGATAACAAGCTGATTCGAGTGCATATCCCTAGAAAGATATCGACAAGCTGGCAAAATCCATCATGGATCAGACCATGTCTAATAGAATTCGATTCCTCCTTTCAGATACACCGTTATGTTGTGATATTTCTAGAGGAGTCCATTGGGAGAGAATACCATTCTCTCCTAGATATGTGAGAAACTCATGAAAAAGATATTCCCCTCCTCAGTTAGATCGAAGAGTTTTAATACTCTTCCCAATTTATTTTTCTGCTTTACTTCAAAATCGTTTGAACATTTCAAATGAATCCGACTTGTATTTCATCAGATAGACATATCCATATCTGTATAGATCATCTATGAAAGTAATGAAGTAGAAATATCCACCTCTAGCACTTGTGCTTATTGATCCACATACATTAGTATGTACTAGACCTAAAAGCTCAGTAGCTCTCTCACCTTTTTTAGTAAAAGATGATTTGATCATTTTACCAAGAAGACAGAACTCATAAGTTGAAAATGACTCATAATCACTAACTTCAAGAATTTTCTCTTGAGTCAATCTGTTTATCCTATTTTTATTTGTATGACCTAGCCTATGGTGCTATAAGTAGATATCTGATACACTATCTAATCTAGGGTGCTTGTCAATTGAATAAACTATGTTAACAGGTTGTGATAGTATATACACATCATTGTTCAAATATCCATAGAAAATAGTAACACCATTCATAATGATATTACAAACTTATTTCTTTATTAAAATTTCATAATCATTTTTGGCCAGAAGACCGACGAAATGATATTTAAAAAAAAATTGGGATAGAAATGACAATCACTAAGAACAACGGTATGGAACTCAAATATAAGTTTCAGGAATCCTAAAGCTAGAACTGAAACTGATCTTCCATCTTTAATGTTCAAAAATCTTTCATCTTGCTCGAATCTCCTACTGACCTATAACCCCTGCAATAAATTGCAAATATGGTAAAGGCTACCAATATCCAATAACCAATCAGTAATATCATAAATAGAGAAATTGCAAGAAGTTATCAAATAGATATCTTATCCAGCAACAACTTGCTTCTTTCTCTGCTTCTTCGAATTCAAGAAAATAATGTACTAAGGATAGTTCCTCTTCCAATGCCCCCACTTCTTGCAAAAGAAGCATTCAGCTTGACTCTTATCAAGCTTATTCTTCCTGGTCTGGCCCTACACAGATGTGCCAATCTGAACTTACACTTTCATTGCTTTCTTCTTGTTGTTCTTTTTTTCCTTCTTAAAAGGTCGAGAACCAGAAGGCGAACCTCCCACTAAGTTCACCGACTCCTTGTGGAGTTGGTGATCCTTCTCAAAGTTTTAAAGTAATCACAGCAACCCGTGGTAGTCTACTTCAGGCTTTGTCATTCTGAAATAAGTGAGGAATGGGAGAAAAGACTTGGACTGTGAGTTCAGTATTGCATCCTTCCAAAGGTGTTTATGTAAGGAAAAGCCGAGCTTGCTTAATTGCTCTATCAACTTGATCATATACAGTACATGATAGAAGCTCCATCCCACATCCTGGCATTGAAGATGTCATAACTAGTCTTGTGCCTCTCCACGTCATCGAGTGTGCCAAAGAAATCCTCCAACACTTGAAGCATGTCCTTTGGCTGAGTCATTTTAAATCTACGACTGAACTCATCACTCATGGCAACTAGCATAATGCAATGCACCATGATTTGGTCACTGAGCCACTTCTGATAAGTGTCTCTATCTATCCCACATGCATTGGGAGCTGGCTCCTCAGGTGCAGGATCCATCAACATATATAGGATCTATTCGTACTCTAGGACTATCTTCAACTTTCGGTACCAGCTATCGAAGTTGGATCCCACCAACTTATCATTATACAACAATGATCGAAGCGATAGAAAAATTATCATATCTACACAAAAGAAAATCATAATCTAATAAGAATTGATTCATTAAACCTAAAGATTTAAACTTTAATCAAAAGATTCTCTCATTATTTTATTTGAATTGGTAGTCTCTACATCTAATTCAAGAAATTATCCTAATTTCTAAGTGGGTACTAGAATCCACGTCGACTACACACAAGCCAAATTTTGGTTGGCCAACCCATATACATCTATGGGTAGGTTCATAACCAATTATTTCTCTAAATAATTTTTAGTAATTAAATTTTGCCCCAGTCCTGAATCAGTAGGCTTTAGCTTCCACTGAAAAAGCTCGATTAGGTCCAACCATTAATATGACCATACTTGGTCCATCTAACCAATAAATGATTAGACCCAATTTTGGTTGGCTAACCTAACCAACATTTAGAAAAGTATAGCCAAGAAATCATATAATGAATGATAATTCCATCAGTCGATAAACATCAAGCCTTTGGGCCTTTAATGATTATCCAACTAATGGATCCATTATCATCCACTTAATGGGAGGCTATGATTCAATTATTAATATAACTATTTTATTTTAAGAATCTAATAATTTTAAAAAATTTTAATTTAAGGAAGAGAGGAGGTCAGATGAACCAGCTTATTATGATCCTTCCACTGGCTTCACCCAGTCAGCTTAAGGAAGACCATTTATAGGCTAGTCTCGGAGCACCTAAATCAGTCATATTGATTTACCTAGCTGACATGAGTCAGCTCAAATTATCAAATGATTCAATCAAAATATAATCTCATGAAGAGGCCAGATAAGTTCAATCGGTGGAAGGGTCAGCCAAAGCTTGCCTTAGACACCATCAGAAATGGCTAGGTTAGCAGGCTGCCAATTAAAGACCACCAATCTGGTTTATCTTAAACATCAATTGGTTTAATTAATTTTAATTAGATCAATCTAACAATTCATGCTAGACCGCGTTGCTAAGAATCAAGTCCATCTTGGGTCTTGTTAAAGATATGGGCTTGACCAACTACAACTATTGTAATTGAACTAGGGAATCCTTGACCTAATCTAAGATAATAATTGATTAGATTTAGTCAATTCTCTAATTAAGTCCATCTTTAATCTAATCCTAGGTCTAACCCAATTAATGGACCTAATCTCCACTAATCCATTTAATCCATTGTGTTATAATTTATATTTTAGGATCTTCAATTCATAGTTCTAGATCCTAATCAAATAACTTCTTAATTCTTAATTTAGTTTTGGGTTGAGGATTGGGATTTGACTTTTCAAAAATGATTTTCATATTTATAAAATATTTTTATAACATGGTTCCATCAACCAAGTTGCATGTTTGATTCGTAATCAATATGCAAGAAAACTAAATATGAAACTACTTTAGATCTAATCTAAATAGTTTCATGTAATTGAAATAATTTCAACTCTATTCAAGCATAGATTATCTTAGATCAAATCTAATATATTTATGATGATTAAAATTAGATTAAAATATTTTTAATCAGATTATAAAATTTTTTGATCTAATTCAAAATTTTATGATCAATATTTTAGATCAGCACGTACTAGGACAATCTCTCTACTGTAAGGGATAAACCTTACAGCAGGACAACCTTATAGCAGTCCGTGCAATCTAAAATTTTTATTTTTAGATCTAAAGCTATTTTAAGTCTAATAAATTATAAATAAAATTAAATCATATCTAACAAATTTATAATAAGAAGTAGATCTATACGAACTAGGACAACCTCTCCACTGTAAGAGATAAATCCTATAGCTGAAAAATCTTATAATCAGTTCATGTAATTTATTTTTTAATTTTAAATTTAATAATTAATTTATAAATTAGATATAATCTAAGAAATAATCTAAACATACATAAATAATCATGTAATAAATAATCGAAGCTCTGATACCAATTGAAGGAACCAGATCAGGGTTTTAGGGCTACACCTTAAAATATTTTTAAGATCAGGTAGTGAAAGACTAAAATTAATCAAAATTAATTTTAACTATTTGAAAATATCCTAGGTCTAGTATTCTATGATGTGAAATTAAATCAAAAATTAAATATAAGGAGAAAAATAAAATATGTGATTACATCAACATGCATCTACACTACATCTAATGCAGGTATGTAGAATAGATCAGATCTATTACTTATGCAAGTTAGATATTCTAACTTACTGATCTAGATTTGAAGATGATGTTATGAGCCGCACATGCATTTGGCCTCTAGGAATCATCTACACGAGCCCATGAATCATGATCAAAAATCCTATTGCAGAAAATCAGCACAGTTTGCTAGTACTATGCTGATCCTTCTTTAATAATCGATCTGGTGCTTTCTTCTTTAGATTTTGACTCTTCCAAAGATGAAAGAAAGGAGGAGAGATTATTGATCTAATACACTCTCAAATAATCTCAAAAAGGAGGAAGAAAAGAAAGGAACAAGATAACCCTAGAAGAAGACCCTCTTCTTCTCTATTCTCTCACCTAGACACCCTGATTGGTGTCTATTAAAACCCAATGCCTAAGAACCCTTTTCCTCTAATTTTCACACATCCAAAACCTCTCTGAAAGGTCTATGTTTCATGAAAAATTTAAGTAAAAATTTATTTTAAATAATTAGTTATGAAAGAGCCTTTTTTAGGTCAAATTTCTAGATAAGGCAGGTCAATATAAGGTAGGTTGTTAGGGTGCCCAACACTTGGGTGCCTCTCCTCATCCCATGCCGTGGACCACCTGAGATTGGCACACAAAATTCCTTATTTTACTATGGAAAATAAAGAAAGAAAATCAGTTATGGGCGGCACAGGGGAAGAACTCCAAATTTGTTGGGATTCTATCACATAGAATCCAAACAAACCACAACAACTTACCTTCTTAAGCCAATGTCCATAACTTATTCCAAATAAGAGAGAGCGAGGGAGAGGGGATGTGTGTGAAAGGCTGGGGAGAGAAGATTCAATGCCAAAAATAAAGGGAGAATGGCGTGGGGTCAAGGTGGCACAAGATAAGGAATCATAGTCATACTAGGATTCTTATTTTGGCTTATTCAAACATGGTTTCTCAAACCAAGTCAAATTAAAATAAATTCAACCTAATTGAATTAGATCCTAAACTAATTAAAAACTTATTTAAATTAGATTTAATTTTAATTTAATTTTTTAATCAAATTTGGAAATTGGGTTGATCCAAGTCCTAGTTGAACTAGGACTAGTTCTTCCTTGCACTTGGCTTATCCAATAAATCAATTGAACTTGATCCAATCAAGTCTAAACCAAATCTAATTAAATTATATTTAATTAAACTTAATCTCAATCCTTTGGCTTAATCAAATTAAGTCAATCAGCAATTGAATTGCTAATTAATTCTCCTACAATACTTGCACTAGGTTAAATATTAATCGTATTGATCGTTTAATCCTAGAATGATTCTTAATCATTGATCAACCATTCGATCAGATCATGAACTCTAATGTGTGTGACCTCATAGGTCCGAATATAAGTTGGTAGCATAGAAATAAATTTTTATATCAGTCAAAATGATCATTGTTGGTGCAGAATCTGATCGATGTCGGATCGAGCTGGAGTTGAGGAAGAAGTGGTCACCATCGGTGACTTACAAAATCAAGTTCCACCCGAAGTCAGTGGTGGTGGCTCTGATAGGATCCTCCGATGATCAAGTCAGGTCCTCTGACCAATAGGAATGGAGTGCTTAGGAAAGAACTCAGTAGAGTTTTGGAAAGGAGAAGAGAGCTTAGAGAAAATGTATCTGGAGGGTCCCTTTTTATAGACGAAGCCTATAGTGGACTGATAGTAATAGCCATAACTGTCAGATAGTAGGCTGCTCAAAGTCGCATGGGATTTGTTATGAAGAGGGAGAGATGTCGCCTATAGCAGACTGACAGTGACAGCCATAACCACTCGGTAGTGGGCTGCGTGGGGTTTGCTATGGAGAGGAAGAGGTGTCGCCTGTAGCAGACTAATAGTGACAGCCATAATCATTCGGTAGTGGGTCGCTCAAAGCCGCATGGGGTTTGCTATGGATAGAGAGGTTTCGTCTATCATGATGTACCCATTCATCAAGATTTAATAGTCAAAGTTCGAAGAAAGCAGGCATTAGTTGATGAAGAACTTTGACATATATCAATTCCAAAGGAGTTTAGACTCCTAAAGGGAATATGGCTAGAGGAGATTATTCGGAAGGAATGCTAGCTGAAATCTGAAAGTAATCCGCTGGAGAAATCTGATTGAAGAAGAAGTCCAAAAAGAATTTGGCTCCTGGAGGAATCCGATTGAAGGAGAAGTCCGAAAGGAGTTCAGCTTCTGAAGAAATTTGACTGAAGAAAAAGTCTGAAAGAAGAATCTGACCGAAGGAGAAGTCTGGGAGGAGTTCGATGGATGGAGAAGTTCAGAAGGAGTCCGACTGATGGAGAAGTTTGGATGGAGTTCGACCGCTGTAGGAGTTCGAAAGGGGTTCAACCATTGGAGGAGTCTAGGAGGGGTTCGGTGTTAGATATGTGTGCCCTAGAAGCCAGAATTGGCTGACACTTATAATACACTTCTAAAAATAAAATTATAATTTTGACTATAAATAATAAAATAGATTATTTTCTATCACATATGTGTATTTAGTATCTGTGATACATCCCTTGAGTTAATGGTAATGATAATTCTTATTTTCAAGAGTTAAAAATTTAAGATAAGAATTTTCATTATTAACTCATAAAATGCTCCTGACCGTAGGATCATCATGAGGATGGTGATTGATCCAAAAAGTTAGTATACAATCACTTCTTTATAGTAGATGAGTCTTGAGTCTACGGTGTAGAGACATCGGAGCGAGAGTATAGGTACTCGTTAGAGAATGAGGGCATTGAGCGTGACCACCTTGAGTAGTCATAAGAAAGTCTACCTTCTCGTCGATGACTAACTCAAAGCTGCAGTGGTGTGTCTGGTTCTTTGACCTGAGGTGCATCGGTAGTTCACCTTGAGGGTGTTATAGTTTGACTACACCATGACTCGATCTCCTAACCATTTAGAATCCTGAGGTCTATGTTGGCTATAGCATGTTCATTGTAGGAATGGATTGCACCAAGATGGAATCTATCTACCTCTGTGGATGAGGAGCAGCCCTATGATGATCATGAGAATCAAGTCCATAAGCCCATGGCCATGGTAGAGAGTGAAATAATAGAAAGAGTTTCTATTAAGGTTTTCACATCGGACTTGAATCAAATAATTAAATCATATGATAGAAATTAGGGTTTGACGAGTCCACCTTAATCCTAATCTGATCGGAGCTCAAGATAGAAGAACTTAATCACCCAAGTAGCTGCACCAAGAGGTTTCTTTTCAGTTTTGATGGGTTGCCACCATATACTGCTAGGTATCACTGGTGGATTTTGAAAGCAATTAGAGTGATTTAGATGTTGATCATTCTAGTTGTCTGAATCAGAAGAGTTCTGATCCATCGAAAGAAGTTTCGATGATATTGATGATAGAGATCACTACATATCTCATTACTATATAGAATTGAACCTAACTGGATCACACAAATAAGGATTTGAATATAGATATCATCAATTGAACTAATCCAGTTCAATTGATTTGAATTAGATTCAATTAGGTTCAAGAAAATTATGCTAGCACACGATTGAACCTAACATTCTTTTTTTTTTATCATTAAAAGTTATCTCGACTGAGCCAAATGAGTTTGTGCTCACTCAGGTACCTTTACCTGGTCTGACTGGAGCTTGTCCAGGTCAGAAAAGGATTGTCTTAATTTATGATATAAATTTAAGACAACACCTGCCATTTTTCATCACCTACTAATTCTTGTTCTTTGACTTTGGTCAAACATTGACCTTTATCCCTTGGACATCTGCCCATGTGTCATGCACTTATTGGAGAGCAGATAGGAACTTGTCCCCTCCCTAAAAATTAAAAAAGAGTGGGTGCATGCCTAGGATGGCGTGCGCCCATGGATAGGGATGCCTGGAGTCCCATACGAATGAGACTCCTGGTTGCTTCTTGGATTTAAACTAGGTGACCCTCACCTATAGACTTTGACCAGTCTTAGGTGCCACCTTAGGATGAATCTATGGGGCTCTCATTTATTTGGATCAGGTGATGTCATCCCACCAATCAGATTTAGATCTGATTAAACAAAGCAATGTGATTGGCCGAGGTGATGTGGCACTGAATGGCGCAGTAGGATCTATATAAAGACCTATCTGCGCCCACTTTTATGAGACTCCTCTCCTAGCCATGCCCTAAGGCTGTCCCTCTCCCTTCTTCATGCCACCTTCAGGCCATCTCTCTCCTCTCCATGCCCAAGGATAGTTGGGCTTCAGATTAGTGTGATTTAGGCAAGAAAAAGTTGACGAGAAAGAAAAAAGACAGCACTGTTGTAGAGACGACTGCTGATCTTCAAAAAAAGTTTTGAAGATCCTCCAAATTAGATCCAGATTTAATTTTTAGAGAAAAAAAGAAAAGGAGAAGATCTCTAGATCCAACCTGAGTGGACACCGGTAGAGGCCAGGCACTTGCGTGGCTAGATTTAGAACCTCAGGGCTTCAGCAGGATCATCAATAGGTAATCAGATTACCCAGAATCAAGGTAAAATTAATTTAGATTTAATCTAATTTAATTTTTTTATTTATCAAATCATAAAATTAGATCTAAAAATATCAGATCTGATTAGGATCTAAGTGAAAATTTTTAAAATATACCTCTCGATCTAATTAGATCTGAATGAACCTGACCCTGGGAAATCAGAATTTTTTCTTCAACTGGTATCAGAGCCAGGTTCTTATAAAATTTATTTATATCTAATTTAATCTAATAAATTAGTAATTTTAGATATCACATGAGATATGATTAGATCTAAAATTAAAAAAATAGAAATTAAAATTAATTAATCTAGATCTAATTTGTATGAGATACATAACTAGACTAGGAATAGAATTATTCTATGTGTAGTCTAGTATCATAATTTTTATTTGATTAAATATAATTTTTAGATCTATTTATTTACTATTTTCTAATCTTATAAATATTACAATCAGATTTTAAAATAAAAAATAAATTTAATTTAATTTATTCATATGAGATATGATAGTTGCATGTTTAGACTAGTTGTAGAATAGTTCTATAAATAGATCTAGATTAAATTTTATTTGATGAGATCAAATTTAAATTTAATTTTTTAGATGATTATGAGATAATTTAAATCTAAAAAATATGCATGATATGATGTATACGAAAATGCTTAATTAGATATATTTTCTTATATGAGATATATGCTTAGATCTAATTAGTTTTTGTAGATCAGTTGTATTTTTTATTAAGGCGTTCTCCTTGGCCGTCTGATCATAAGAATAAAGTAGGGTTTAAAGACCCTCTCCTTCCATTCGATGGGATGTTCTTATGATGTGTAGGGGTGTTGCGCGTTCGTCCTTAATCAGAAATTGAAAACTTACTTTGTGCAAAATCCTAGATCCTGAAACCCTAGGATCTTATTTGCATATTTTATTTTTAAATCCTAAACTTAATTAAGAATTAAGAATATGAAATATATTAGGTCTAAAATTAAGAATTTTTAAATCTAAGACATGTTCATAAAATTGGGTTCGAGCTTGGGTAGCTCAATTAGGTCTAGCGGTTGATCAAACCAAATCAAGAGTTGGTTAGACAGGATCAACAATGCTTAAATTGACCAACCTAATAGGATTAAGTCTGGGTCAAGATTGAGTCACGTGAGTGATCGATCAAGCTAAGGCCTAATTAGGCTCAGTGGTTAGAGTATTGGATTGCAGGCTAACCTGATTGGTTCTAGCTCAATAATTTAGTGTCTAAGGTAAGTTTGGTAGATACGACCGACTGATTTTTAATTGAAAGCTACTCGACTTGAATGCATTCTTATCAAGTTAATGGCATATCCCTACCACCGGTCTCACTTACTTGGCCTGTTTGTTGACTCAGTT